>JAMKCH010049271.1:0-216371 GCA_023653785.1 Ophioderma brevispina | reverse complement strand
GCACTTTCATTCTCGCTTTGTTGCAAGCATACTCCCCCACACTCACAATTGGGTGACTCCTTAGTTGGCATACACATGAACAAGGACTTGGTATCTCTTGGAAGACTCTTTCAATGGAGAACACAACGCCATGATGTAGAGCTTGTGTTTGGGCATGTAATACTTCGCATGGAAAGTTTGCAAATACCTGTGAAGCATCACAAAAACGCTCGCCCATGCATCTTTAATTACCTCTATGAATTTGACCTGTTGTAATACGCTCTTTCTGGTCTTTCCTGACCCGCTGATTCAATTCACCACCTTCCAACGGTTTACAAAATGGCTTACTGCCCGCCTTGTCGGGTATGCTGTGCTAAGCGCTCTGAGCACGTACACTCTTCTTTCAAATACATTTACAAAAGGAAAGAGGCGGCCGCTCATTACTGCTCATTAACTGAATGTGACGTCATATATTTTGCGATAACATCTTGGGGAGATTTTGAAAATTCTGTTTGTGTAAGTTCATGACTTTCGAGAGACTTTTTTAGACCTCAGTGGGTACAATAGATGCGCCATGATAATGGGAAAATCCGGTATGGTCTCGGCTATCGGAAGCTGAAACCATAATTTTCAATAAGATTTTCCGTTGTTTTCAGTGTTTGTGTTGTATTTATGTCAGTACCTGTTGCGCCATGAGCCAATCCCGGAAATTGAGGGTTGAAAAGTTCTCCTAAATAAAAATAATTATGTAGATATGCGCGAATATAATGTGGTACTCAGTGAGTATGTACTATGTTTGGTCGGTATTTACTAATTACTTAGAGTTCATTCCTGAACCCCAGTGTCATCATTGCAAGGTGACTATAATTGTTAAATGAAGGTGACATAGCAATATACCATGGCTATTTTCCCAGCCAGTGGAACCAAGTGTTGAACTGGGAAATGCATAGCTGCAATGGGAGTATTGATTGCTGTCATAATTATAAGCAGGGAACCGTTTTTTGTGGGCGCGGGTCAAGCATGGTTTGTTGAACAACGAACATGGTACCCACAGATTCGTTTCTGTGTATACTTAGGTCAGTAGTCACCCGAATACACCTGCGCGAATTGCCATCGGTGGCTAGCGTCGGTGACCTTTCCACTAGAATCTGCTCGATACCAGGCTTCAATAGAGAGTTTGTTTGTGCTGAGCACATCACCCCACTTCTCTTCAACTGGCACGGCTCCCTGTCCAACAAGAATCAAATACAAGACTCCTCTTGGCATTTAAGGTGCGTCATAATATGGCATCTGCACTATCTATGTGAACTAATTCTCGCTATAAGCCAACGCCGCACCTTACGGTCATCTACTCTAGACGCTTACTTGGGTCCCACCTCCCTTCCAAGAACTGTCAGCTATGGTGCACGTACATTTGCAGCACAAGCTCCATCCCTGTGGGATTGCAGCTCCCAGAAATCATCCTGTAGCATTGAATTTCAATGAATCGCTTTCAGAGTCGTGAAAACTTACCTCTTCAAGCAGTACTACCATTGACAGATCTGTGGTTTAAATCTCTTGCCATTTACAAAGGTCCATGACATGCTTTAAACTATTATGAATACCACCAAAAAATGGTTTCATTCATATTAAAGTATTGGTATCATGTAAAATCTGCCTGAATCAATGGAGGCCTGGGGAGTAGTAGGCGTGGTGGTGTCAACGGGAGTTGTAATTGTCAAGGAGCAACAATTTCTAGCAAAAAGTGAGTTGGAATAGAGGGATGTGGAAGACGAGATTGAATAGAAAGATATGGTACGACTGAAGAGACAAAAATAGGGCGAGGGAAAATCGCAAGTGACAATGTAAGAGGGCAAGAAGACGAGGTCTGTTTCCTTTCTCCCCCTTCTCTTTCATCTCTCATTGGCAATAATATCATGTGTTTTTGGACAAGCTTTCAAAGGAAATCCAAAAATGAAAGTGATTACCCTGGCAAGCGTGACCCATAAGTGACGTCCCGAGTAACAATACGCGATACGCGTTACGCGTCATGATCGTCACGTGGAACGGTCGTGCGGTGGCCCAGTTTTCTTGGCAGACGTACACAGTTTGACTTCTCGTGATATGCGCCGTACGTGTTTTGTATGCATAATGGCATAATTTTTCTGATTTGGTTCCTTAAAATTACGATAATAATCTCTTGTATTGTCGACGGGTGCACCAGCGTCCGACCGTACCGACAGGAGAATCAGAACAGAATAGCTTTATTCAATTCCCAACAAAGAAACCGACAAGGAGATATATCTGGAGTTGCGTGCGGTTAGCCCAACGGTGTGAGCCTTTGTTTACAACTTGTTACGCTGACGTCATTAACGGGTCAAATCCAACTCCAGCATCTTGATACGCGTCCGCGAAAACTTAGAAGGCCCTGTCAGTAGTTTGGGTAAATTTATCCTTGAAATTTTACACTTTCCCGATGTTCACTTTTTAAACATCGGTGTTTGCAATATGATCAGAATACTGTTGATGTACGACACTGTAGAAATTAAAGAAATGTCACTCAGCCGTGCCCATGGACCTTTAAAGGTTGTGAATTTTACTGTTTTTTTCTATTTGTGTCTATTTGATTTGTGTAGTTTTAAGGGTAGTTTAAGACTTCAAATTGCATTTTTACTGTGTGTCATCTGGTTTTTATCACTTACACAGGCTTGCAATGCACCAGACGTGATTCACACACGGTCCTCATGGTTTAATTAATATTGAAACAGATGTAGCAACTTGTGATGGCTATTACAAGCAAGCACCCTAAATCTGATGTGCGGTGTTTCTTTTGGTTTCATACGCAATTTTACACAACTTTGTATTTTGGCCTATTGAAAATATAACATGAAAATGGAGTCCAACTGAACACTTCATTTTTTACCCTTTCACTCTTTCAGTGAACTGAATTATAAAAAAATGATAAGCGCGTTAACAAGCTCCATGTTTAATCCGTATTTTACGATGAAGTCCTCCCTCGATGGCCCTAACCAAGAGTTAAAAGTCGAAAAAGTACAAGATAATAAAATGTTGAAATGTATACATAAAAACGCTAAAGCTGTTTTTTACATGTTATTTTAAATGAGTGCTTTGCAGATAACGCAATATACATGCTTAACGAACACACATTAATGTTGGAGTTATATTTCTGGCACCCTATTCCTTTAGCATTTTTAAAAATATTTATACTTGTCATACTCGTTTAGCTTTGACTCCAAAGTTATCCAACATTTGGTCCTTCTCATGACATGAATAAGTTTTGCCGTACTGGTGAACGCAGTAAATTATTGTAAAAAATATGTATAAAGATCTGGAATGCCCTTTGTTTGTCGTTTTTGTTTTTTGGTTTTGTACTCTTCAGAGCATATTACTAGATTAATGCTTCGAGAATGAAAACTATATATTTGAAACATTTTTTCTCTACAATTGGTCGTACACTGACAACCTGCGATTTTCTCTGGTTTTTAGGAGTCAAACACTATTCTAGACCGTTGTAGCCTTCGATGAGTACGGCGGACTCTTAATTTCTTCTACACCTGTGGAAGAGAGGCAAGGATTAAAGTGCCTTGCCCTTGCACACACATGGCGACAGGAGGCCGACCCAACAACCGCATGCGTATGCTGATCCAACTGCATAGACGGCCGGCCAAAGGATCAAATATGAATTTCGACGGCGTTGTTTGTTACAAAGGCCCAACCTAGTGGATTCATTACCCAGGGGTGGTACATCAACGTATGGCGGTGTGGCCTTTCTACATTTTTTATTTAGGGCAAAACAATGGCCAAAAAGAGGTCAAAATTGTCCAAAAAAGAGGTAAATCAGTCTCAAAAAATGCATTCCTTTCTTAAAATATCTTCACAACATGTCCATTACCTTCAAAGGAGTCAATTTAAGGCAATATAATGGAAGTCATTTCAATCTCCCAAATTTTGGGGTCAAAAATGGCACGAAAAAAGTCAAAAATTGTCCAAAAAATAGGTGTAAATCAGTTCGAAAAACATTCCTGTCTTAAAATCATCGATCAGAACATGTTCATTACCTGCAAAGGAGTCAGATTTAAAGTGGATGAAAATGGAAGCCATTTAGTTTTTTAAATTTGGGGTTTCAAAAAACATTAAAAAAAAAAAAAGGTCAAAATTGTCATCCACAAATAGATAAATCAGTCGAAATAACAATTTCTTTAAAATGAATGAATTAGAAATGTCCCATTCACTTCAAAGGAGTCATATTTTAAGTGGATAAAAGGAAAGCCATTCCGATTATAGATTTTTGAGTAAAATTGGCCAAAAAATGTCCAAAAATGAATACCCAGTACCAATAATACATTCGTTTCCACAAACATTTTCAAGGAAACATTTGCCGTTTATATCTCAAGGAAGGGAAAATGACCAAAATAAGGTCAAAATGGTTCCCAAAATGGTTTTAAATCACTGATATCCCAGGGTTTGGTCATAATAAGTTTATAGAAAAGCTAGTTGGTCTTTAATTGACAGATTTCGTGGTTGTGAAAAATGGCAAATCCATATAATGCATGTTTTCAAGTAGGTCAATAAGTGTTTACCTTTTCATCAGGTGAAAAGAGTGCTAGCCAGTTTTACTTTACAGATTCTGAGTCAAAGTAGAATATAGACAATAGTTCATCCAAAATGATCAAAATCAACAAAAATATGGGTGCAAAAACGAAACGCAGCACTTTGTCCTTCTCTGACATTATGTCTTTTTTTTTGGCACAGTAGGTCAAAAGAATATATGCGTTAACATCCCACGGGGTATAATTAAGTAAACATGGTAAAAACCGACTGTAGCCAGTCATAGATTTCGGAGACGAAATGGGACACGAAAAGGTTACATTTCCCAAAAATTAATAAAAATCAACTTAAAATGGGAAACCAATTAATAAAAGTGTGACTTTTGTCCATATTTTTAATTTTACCTGTGAATTTATCTGATTTCATTTGGAATATTAAATAGTTGTTAGGCAGGGATTGTTGTTTTTTCTAGATCTCGGAGTTATGTTCAAATGGGCAAAATTACCGGACATTTATAATTCAGCTGAATTACTTTTATGATTTTTTTTAAAACGACATATTAATATGTGCAACGGATAGTTCATAGGGTATACATTTAAAATAGCCAAATTTAGATATTGAATAAAAAATTAATAATCAAACTAATAATGTTCTTTGGAAATGTTATTAGACCCACATTCTGTGACCACAAAATTACTTCATACATGTTATAATCAGTTTCTATACTGAAGTTTTGATAGGCCAATTGCTTCGGCCTTATTATTGGCTTCTAAATGGGAAAAGTGTTAATCATCCACGCGTAATTTAATAAGGCTTTTGTAAGTTAGATATGCGTTATCAGATTCTAAGCGTAGGATTGCTCTGTTGTAATTTTGACCTGAAGTTTGTTCAATCTTAACAGCTAAATGTGAAGCATTAAACATGTTTAAATAATTGCAATAGGTCTAACACACGAGAAAATTTTTTGCTCAACCATTGTCAGGAAAAATGACATTTGGACCATTTAAACCAGAACTGAATATGCCCGGTAAAATTGGGACGTGGATGTTGTCAAACATTTCGGGTTAGTGCTTTACAAAAATGATTAATTTCTGACTTTGATTTTTTTCTTTTTTCAAAATTAAAAAAAACACTCAACCGCGCCCACGATATACATAGATTTTTGCAGTTTAAAATGTTTAAGAACAAATTGGAGATTTTCCCCTCATGTGTTAATTATGCATTAAAGCCAAATGCGTTCTTTGTAGTAATGTATCATTCGCGTAATCCCCTCCAATGAAGTCCATGACTAATGGAACTAATCATTGTCAACTTTTAAAAATACTTTGGTGACGCGAATTATGACTGATTAACAATTTTTGAAAATAGGGCAATTAGCTAATTTACCCTATTGTGGTAACTTCAAGATAGCATTGGAATAGGCATTTGTAAATTTAAGGAAACACACACATTAAGGAAAATTATTACATTACATTTCATTTATCAATCATAGTTTAATGAGGTTTCTGACTAATTAACCAAAAACTTTAGATCCCCAATCTTGAGTTCCTTTTGATCCTTAGCCAATGTGACTACAAAATTGGTAAATTGAATAACCTAGCACTGTATCCACCTAGTTATATTCCTTTGAAACATTATGTATTAAGTATTTTAGAAAGGCATTATTGCCGCTTTATCACATTTGGACAATTTTAACTTTGTGGACAAGTTGACTCCAAATGTGTTCATTGAAATGGCTAGTACCTTATTTACGAATCATTGGCCCTTGGAGTTAAAGTAAATGAACTAGTCCCTTAAGTGTATTTTGAGAAAGAGTGTTTTGACTTAATTATTAGTTTTGGAAAATTTGAAAATGTTTGGCCATTTTGACCCTACAAAGTGTCAAATGATATGGCTAGCACTCTATTCAAACTCATTTTCGTTCTTTGAGAAGTAAGCTTGTACCATGTACCATTAGATTGTTTGAGAAAGGGAAGGCCATATACTATTTGGGGATTTTGGACAATTTTGCTGTGTTTTGTCAATTTGATCCCAGAAACTGTAAATTGGAATAGCTGGCACACTGTTAAAAGTTCCTAATTTTACCAGACTTACCTTTTAAATGACGGTAAACCCAAATTATCCAAATTTCATGCTTTTATTACTATATCTAACATAAAAATTACAATTTGGAGCAGGAAAAATGCAAAATAAACAGTGACTACAAAATATAATAATACACATTTTGAAAAAAGTAGTTAGTATTTATACGCCGACGTTATGATTTTTTCCGTTACATTACGTTTTTTGTAACTTAATTGTTTGAATGTAAAATACGAAATATGAATAAATACCTATAAAAAAGGGTTAAAAAACTCGTGAAGTAAAGTCATTTAAAATGTAAATCTTATTTTCCCTATCATTTTAAAAATAGTTTAAAAAACTCTTTGCCTCCTTTGTATTATATTTAGTTTAATTTGAAAAAAAAAAGTAGCACACACAACACACGCACACCACACACACATATTTGATTTTAGATTTTTACATCTCAGTAAGTATGTAGTGCAGGTGGATAGGTTAGGACTTGTAATGTTTAAGGCCAAGTTCGAATCTTTGTAAGGGTATGTATTAAGTTGTTCATATGAGATTAAAGAATTGTTACATTAAAAATGTGTACATACCATATAAAACAAAGTGTATAAACTGTTTTAAATCTTATTTCTTGCCACGTTTTCCCTTTGTTTATGGCTTTTTCTCAAATTGTTATCAATTGTTTGCCTGAAATTAAACTTTTGTACAAACTCACGTGGTAACGCATAATACACGTTTGTATGAGCCATAGCTACCAACGTTAAACTTTGGTCAGGGATTGTAATAACGTTTGAATTATTCATATTGTTTAAGCAAGTCAAAAAAACCAACCATAACGTGAGGCTGGCCTGAGATTTTACGCAGTTATTTTACGTTCACTGCAATGGTTTCGTATTTTTACGCTCCAGTTATTTTACGTTCTGCATGTAGTGAGTCCAGCTGCAGTCAAATCCCTGTTTTTTACAAGTTTATTTTAAACCAGTTCACCAATCCGGTCATTTGTGTTACCTGGGGATGACACCCACATGTTCTGATGAAGAAAAGAAAAAAGAAGGCAATTGAGAAAAGGATTACCTGTTGTTTGGGGAATATTTGACCTTTTTTGGCCATTTTTACCCAAAATTAAAAAATGAAAATGGCCAACAACCCCTCGCTATTGTAGGTCTCATGGAGTGGATGCGAATACACAGGGTGGATGTTTGTAACAAATACGCCGTCAAAACTTTTCTGAGCACTTTTGCCTCATATGGCCGCCGTCTAGCAACACATGTACCCAACATTTCTTTTGTAAATAAAATGTGTACATTGATGAGGCGAACAAAATAGCCTTACCCGGTGAATAAAACGCGTCACCCAAACCAATTCTTATCAAGCAAAACAAAAAGGAAATACATTGTAACAAATGTAAATTCGGCACCGAAGGCGCCAAAAAAGAATGCCACTTTTGATGGCAAAAAACCAAGTGATCGGCGTTAACTCAATATGTGTGCCCGCCTCCAAAAGTAAAGATGCCAAAAGAATGACCAATCATTCAAACCGTCGCCAGAAGCGGGGATGATGTGTTTGAAAAATCTAATTCAGCAAGCGAAGCGAGTCTGGAAATAAATTACTGTGATGCCGGTTCCTCTTTGTTGAGAGGTTATCTGTCCGTAATGTCCTTGGGGCATGGTATCCTTGCTCATTCCTGAGACAGTATTTTTGCTACCAAATATGATAATTTTGCCAATTCTGTTCATAATTCACTTTATTTATGCCCATAAAAAAAGCCCAAGAATCATGGGTAAATCGATAACCAGTTCGTAGTTTTAGTTACCAGATGACCTACATATCATTGTGTCCTCGTGTTCATGGCATTAACCATCTTCGGAGATGGTCCAAATTTATCGCGAAGCAAATCATGCGTTTAAGGGCATAGTTTTCCTTTATTTCTGGATATCCCGACGTTGAATTATACGTAGTGGTTCTCCTCCTGATGCATTTCAACAGTTTTTGGATCATGAAAGACGGTCATTTCAGCTGTTATTTGTTTTATCGCAGGTGGCAATAACTTCCTATCCATCGACACACAAGAGTGTCTATAGCAATGCGAACACTGCAACACTACATTCCAGTTTCCCAATTTATATATATATATATATATATGGTCAAAAAAAATTCCGGTATGAAAGAAGATAAAGTCTGCCAGGAGCAATAATCTGCGTTCCATAAACGAATATATTGAAAACGTTTAAAACTAAGGTTGCGTGAGGAGTCAAAACTGAATCGGTGCCATAATCTTTACCGTTGTTGTTGTTGTAGGGGACTGTGAGTCCGGCGGACTATAATTACCGGCCTTATCGCCTGTAAATATGACCAGTTAACATCCTACGGCAACTCGTTGTTGCCTGCGAATCCCTTCCTGCGAATCGTTATTGCCCATCGTATTAAAACTAGACCACAATGTACAAATGCCCAGTGTTGTAAACAGTCAGGCTGATCTATTTCAAGATTACCAGGCCCTACATGTTACAAAAACATTGCTGTTAACCGGTTCTCAAAGAATGTATCAGTTATATAGTCCCAGTAAAAATTGCAGGACAGAGGGTCATGTGCTGAGCTTGCAACCAAATACAATAGGCAATCGGACCTTGCCATTGTTCAACATTCCTTGCACACGTCTACAGGTAATAAAATCAGGCCCAGTTTTCGATGAGAGTAGGGCACGTGAGAATAAGACAATTTCCAGGCCAACTGCCTCACGCTAACTAGGCGCGTGCACGGCAGGTCAATAGGTTGAAATTTGTAGTGTGTGTTCCTGACGCTGAGAGACTCTTTTAGACCTAGGTGGTCAAAATTATATTTTCGCAATGATAATGGGAAAAATCCGGTATGTTCTCGGCTATCGGAAGCTGATGGAAAACAGAATTTAATAAGGATTTCCGTGTTGAGTGTTGTGGGGTGTTTTTAGGCACGTAGTAACTTGCGCCATGAGTCTAATCCCGGTAAATTGAGGGTTTTTTGAAAAAGTACTCATAAATAATCGGATATATGCGCGATATAATAGGGGACTATGTGAGATGTTACTATCTGTGTCGGTTAATACGTAGATCATTCCTGAACCCACGTGTCATCATTGCAATTTTGGTGACATTTAATTCTAATAAAGGGGACACATTAGCAAATATGCATGGCTTATTTCTTCAGCAGTGGGAACCAGTTTTGAACTGTGAAATGCAATGGGAGTATGATTGCTGTCATAATTATATGCGCCGAACCGTGTTTGTGGGGCGCAGTCAAGCATGGTTTGCTTGGGACAACGACAATATGTTTACACACATGCGATTGTGTGTATACTTGGTCAGTCACCCGAATGTACTACACTAGCGCGAATTGCCATCGGTTAACATTTGTCCCTAGAATCTTTTTTACAGGCGTCAATGGAGAGCTTTGTTTGTGCTTGGCCCGACTGTCTCCAGAAACACCCAAGCATGCAGAGAATACAAAGGAATCACCTGTAGAAATAGCTGAACTGTTCAGGTGAACAAGGGGCAGGCAGTGATTCTTCGAATTCCTTGGATTGATCTGGAGGGCCAAGCAAAGTCCATTCATTATAATTTACCTTCCAGTCAAGGGCAAAATTTCTCTAGTAGGGGAAATAATCTTGTGTTGTATGTAAGATAGTCGGGGGTTTGGATGGATATGGTCCAAATTATTGCCCTGACCGATAAAGTTGAGTTATTATACACAATGTTTTTGCGGCAAATGTGTAGATTAGGGTGTGAGAATAAGAATCTTGCCGGGTGCAAACCTTGCATCCTTGGCATTTTGAGAAATCCAAGATGGAGTCGCCATAAATGATAAATTATTAATATTCAACCCTATAATTATCAAACTATGGGGGTTACTAGCTATACTATAGGATCCAATGAACACGTGTATGGCACTTGTTACATTAAGTCAGACTTCAAATTCAAAATGGAAGCCAAATCTATCAATTTAAAATATGCACTATAACAGCAAAACATGCGATACAAAAATAAACATGAGAGTACTTAGATTCGGTGTTAGGACACAATAAGACTATTGATACTTTGAAAAGTTGTTACATGACGTCAATCAATATGCAGCCAAAAACGTGAATATCTTCAAAAAAACACTTTACACAAATTCTAAATATTACCTTCAAGTATAAAATTATGGGTCAATGAAAACAATTCGAAATGTACCTATGATCATAACCAAGTGAAACCAGGTAAATTCCGATGATAAAAATGTGTCAAAATATAATGAGTGCAATATATGTGAAAAAAGTGTAATCCTATGGTATTTTGAAAACTTTGCACCATATTGGTTTATTTCGATTTTGGCGCATTTCAAAACAAATTGAAATTATGTTGTACATGGGTTAAGATCAAAGGTACATTTCTAATGCATTGCACATTGATTTCGATTTGACGGCTGTAATACTTATAGATTGCTGTGTCAAGATTTTTTGAAGATGTTCAAGTTTTCGGCTGCCTATTGATTGACGCATGTTCATTTTAAAAGTATCAGAAATATATTTCTTGTGTAAATCTAATGACATAACCATAAGTAGTTCAAGTCGATTTTTATCGCAGGTATTTGCTCTAATAGGGCATTATTTTAAAATTATTGGATTGGGCTTCCAATTTCTGAAATTTGAAAGTATGACTTAATGTACAAGGATGCCATACACTGGTTCATTGGGTCCTATGTATATCTAGTAACTCATAGTTTGATAATATAGGGTTGAATACTAATTATCTAATGGCGACGCCGTTCTCCTGGATTTCTCAAAATGCCCAAGGTTGCACCAAGGTGGGACCCGGCAGATTCTTATTCAACACACCCTAAGCTATAATTTTCAGCAAAAAAAATTGCATATATCTTCACTCAACTACGGTCACATAAGGGTCTACCGGATAAGAGTCAATTCTTCAGTAGAGTTTCCACTGCTGTAGAAAAAATTAAACAAAACGAGTGAAATTCTTTTGACTTACCCTGTATTCAACAATGTTTCTACATAAAGTTTTTGAAGTCCAGTTTGTTTTTTCTCGGTTATTCAGGAATTGATTTGGTGGCCTATACGCTCTTCTAACATAGTAATAAAATATGAAGAGCTTAACATCCATGGGCTATAAAATTTAGATTTTAGATTAATTTATTATTAATTGGAACATAAAAATTGAGTGCATCTTTGACATTAATATCCTTCTTCAGTTACTGAGATATCCGATTTTAAAGTAGTTTTAGTGCAATTTTCGCCTTTTTTCACAAAAATAGAATTACAAAAAAGGAATAAAATTGTGGAATTGTATTTTTATACATTTGGTGCTAATACATGCTATTTAACATTTGAAAATAAAAGATGAGTTACTGTTGAATTTAGGTTAGTAAGTCGTATTTTACCAAAAAGACTAGACACCTAGTTGTTTTATAGCCCAAACACTCAAAAAAACAGTGTTTAGAAACGTGGTGCAAATTGGTGTCTAGTATTAAGATGTCAAATCTCTGTAAATGCTTGGTTTTAAATGTCTTAAACACCCAATGTCAAATACCTAAAAAAGTAAGGAATTTAAAACATTTTAGATTTAAGGTTACTTAGGGATATTAAACAGATATTTTAACAATTTTAGAAACGTGGTGCAAATGTGTTTTAGAAAAGGTGTTTAATTTCTAAATCAGTTGACCGTTACAATAGGGGAAAACACTTGTTAATTTCTACGTAAGCTTATAAATTTTAAAGATGCCACCCAGCCACACTCAAAAACCTTTAATTGGTGAAAAACCCGGGAAAAAGCACGTAAAAGAACACTGGAAAGCCCCAACCCGGGCTGAAACTAATAAAAATACCAAGTTTGGCAAGCAAAAACCTGTAGTCATGCATGGTTTCCATGAAAAGTGGCATTTCTGCAAAAATGTGGACATATTAAAGTTACAATACCATAAATGGCCTATTGGCAGGAAATTCGAATTCAATTTATATTATAATTAACCTGTAAAATAGTAGCAACCGATCTATTACGCAACCCGATGAGACAGATGACATCTTTTTGTGATGTTTTAAAAAAAAACAAATATATTTATTCCAATTGTACGCAAGAATAAACGCTAATACAGGACTCACTGCATGTGCAAGGAAGTGTGAATAATAGAAACGGTGCCACTTACGAGATTATTTACGATGGTAGTAAATGAAAATTCAATAAAAAACAGTATCTCAGTACTTGAAATTTCGACTTTACTCATGAAATTTGTCATCTCAAACTTAAAAAGAATGATGGCTATATAAGTCTACTATATAATAACATTTTAATAAGTCGAACACGGTAGGTTCGACCGGACTCGAACCGACTGAACACCCCAAAATTAAAACCAATCATTCGAGGCTTGCAGTGGGCACATGTGTGGAGCTTACGAATATGAGGGCGATTGTATCGTTTGAAATCACGCCGAAAAGTTTACAAGCAATTTAGATATTGTATTTGAACCTAAGGTTTTCATTCAGAGAAAGAACTTTTCCCCAGTGATATTACCTGCTATGTTATGAGAATACTTGGTTCAAATTTGTGAAAATTCACCGGATCAATTTAATAATTCCCCTTTTGTCTCATTCCTTCAAGAGTGAATTTTGAGATATATGTTTTTTACGAAAACCTTTTAGGGTTTTTTTATTGTTATGAACATTATTTCAAGGTAAAATGGAACTGCAACTTTGATGTTTCCTGATAATAAGGGAATAGTAAACAATTACCCCCAATAATTAGAAAGATTTGGGCAATGGACATGTTTCAACCTTGAACAATTGTAGATGATTTATACTCCATTCCGTTTTCAATGGTCAGGGTGACGTTAGCCAACATACCCACAATTAAAGATAATGATCACCAGAAAATGATACTAGCAGAATTAATATGCGAAAGCAGTGGTGGGCCCACAGCCGGGCTCGAACTGACACAACAGAATATCCAAAGTACAACATCACTAATGTCTATCGCTTAGACTGCGCACGCGGAAAGCTTGTAGCAACACGCGAATTGTTGGACTGCTTGTAGTGAGGATTCAGTAGTTATGATGTTGAACAAAAGAATCTCGTGAAACATCATTTCTTTGTATGAGTCAATTATTTTCAAGGTTGAGCATTAAAAGCAGGAAAAGAAAGAGATAAGAAGGAAAACCACAACGACTTCCAAACTCTCCACATACGTGTGACAGCTTAAGAAGAACAACCAACCTTACGACATCACATGGTCCATCGTATCCAGCACCCGACCGTACACCACGAAACAAGGAAAGCGCCCTATGCCCACCGAAGAAGCTAAAGATCATCAATATGACAAACGGCAGAGCTACTCAACAAGCGACCCGAACTGATATCTAGATAGCAGGGTACTGTAGTGAAAGAGTGTGCGCTCTCCGGATTAAAATTGTGAATTTTGTGTACACAAGTAATTTAGCCAGTTGATAATCAAAAAAAATTGATGAAGCCTTTGCCACACCCCGTTCATGGCCCCAGCTCGGATTTCAAGGATACACAGGGGTAATATTTTAAAATGTTCGATTGTGTTGACAAGCACACCATGTCTGTCTGGTACAAGGATTCCAAAAAGGTATAGTTTATATACCTGCGACGTATCTTTAGGAATTATGGCGGTTAAAAACTGTAAAACTGGTAAAAAGTCATGGTTTGTTACAGGGGTCAAAAATGAAAAGGTTGTTCCAGGTTTGTTAAAATGTGGTCCAGTGTGGTTTAGCTCATAGAATAAATATAGGAATAGTTTTGACTAACTGACGTGTCTGGTTATTAACCAGAATGGCGAATAAAGTACAACAGCTCTTGGCAGCTATGGATTCTATTGACATGTGACCAATTTTGGTGGATACGTGAAAAACTAGCATACATATAAGGCAAATATCCGTATTTCCAAGCTCCCTTTTAGCTAGGGAAACAAATTGCACCACTATAACTGAACAAACTTTTAACCTTTGAACCAAGTACACACCAAATGGACTTTTTACATTTTACAGTTTT
The DNA here is from genome assembly GCA_023653785.1 of Ophioderma brevispina. Taxonomy (NCBI): domain Eukaryota; kingdom Metazoa; phylum Echinodermata; class Ophiuroidea; order Amphilepidida; family Ophiodermatidae; genus Ophioderma; species Ophioderma brevispina. The sequence continues at coordinate 201,742 of JAMKCH010049271.1, read as the reverse complement.
GACCCCGTAACTCCGGAACCATAAGCATAAGATATGTTTAAAACTATACCTTTGTGGAATCCTTGTAACCAGACAAATACCATGGTGTGTTTTTAACACATTCGGAACATTTTAAATTTTTGACCCCTGTAAACCTTGAAACCCAAGCTGGGGTTGGCAAGGTTGCTTCCATCAAAATTTATAATAATTAAAAAAAGCAAAAAATAAAAAAAATGCAAAATTCACACATTTTAGCCGGAAAGCGCACACTCTTTCATTACAGTAACCCTGCTTTAGATATCAGTTCGGGTCGCTTGCTGAGTAGTCTGCGTTTGTCAGCATTGATGATGGTTAGCTTCTCGGCGAGGCAGAGGTCGCATTCTTGGCTGTTGCTGGTGTACGGTCGGGTGCTGGAGATAATTACGATTGACCATGTGAGGTCGTCGGTAAGGTTGGTTGTCTTCTTAAGCTGCCACACGTATTTGGAGAGTTCTGTGCTGTTCTGTGCTTTTACCATCTGAAGGATGACGTGTGGATGTGCATATGTCTTGAAAGGTGGTTCCGCCAGTCCGATGTAAAGTTTGGCGGAGTTCCTCGTGGCTACTTTGACATTCGGCGCTGTAGTGATTTTTAGGCTCAAAACAGTTTCCTTTAGTGGGCACAGGTACCTGTTGTGGCAGTTCTCCCGGTGTAGGTTGATTATCCTTTGCGGCGATCTGCTTGTTGTGGGTTTTGATGATGTTGGCGACGTTGGGCATACAGCTGTAGCTAATTTTGCGGCTTCGTTGAATATCTGTTGAGTTTGTATTCGGCTGGAAATGTTTGTCGAGGAGCTTGAGGAATGATCGTCGAGTGTAATGGGAACGTTCTTTGCTGAAAGGCGGGTGAAATACCAGGTGATGTCACGCTTACGTTTGTGGGTCGACCTGCTGCGCGGGGTTCCGTGTATGTGAGTTCATCGCTGAATCCGATGGCCTTCAGAGTGTCGTTGTAGAATGCCGATGGGTTGTCAAGTAATTTGCGTATGAAATATCTGCTTATGGATAGGATGTAGGTTCTTGTGTTCGGGGTTGGGTAGCAATGGAGAGGCGTGTGGAGGACACTGGTCGGTCGTTGGGATTGCGGTATGGATAGGATTGCGCAAGTTGAGAGTGATGTCAAGGAAGTTTGTTTTGGTGAATTCAGGTGCCAGTCGATGTGATGTGAGGCCGAGATCTTGGAATGGATTGATTTGTCTTCCTGCTTCTGGTCGGATGCGGCGCCGGGCTGTCTGTGTGAAGCGCTAAGCATCGTCTCTGTAGAGTCCTATTTCCCCTGTCGAACTTCTTGGATAGGATGTATTGAGGAGTACAAGACGATGAGCGGTAACAAACATTCAGCGCCGTCGTAGCTGCCATGGTGACGTCGAACATGTCGTACACAAGCAACTTTTCTCTTTGTTTTCGACACAAGTCATTATTTCTCTTTTGGTGACACAAGTAATTATCCTTTTTTTTCCCCAAGGGTTGGGCCTCCGTCGCAATAGAAGCGGACTTATGGAAGGGGGATGATGTCGATGGCATGCCTGGAGATGTGCGCGTATTTCTTAGCGAATGAGTGCTCTGATAGGTCCTCGGTGATAGAGGGGAAAAGTAGATGCGACGAGATGAATGAAAGTGTATGCTTGTTCTTGTCGTCAAGATTTCTGGAACCATTCTATAACAGAGGTCGAGTTGAGTCACTGGTTGACTAAAGTTGCGGATCTGATTTTTGGTTGATATTCTACTTAATTTGGTATTAAGTTCTTCCGAATTGTGTTTATTTGACTATTATATCACAGTGTGTTCATATAGAATTTTTTTAATCCGTCGTTTTAATAAGTTATAATTGTTTTTCTCTATATGAAGCGCCTAGAGGCCTCTGCATTAGGCGATATATTCAAGATTAGTATTATTAAATATTATACCAATTAAAAAGGGGCGATGCCAATCTTCGGAATAGCATTAGGAATATTTAGCATTTGTTATAGTTTGTGTCTCTATAATATTCAAACGTCATTACGCTATTTTAATGGCGGCTGGGATGACTTGAAACATGTACAGTGAAGCATGGTAATTTTAAAGTCTTAAGCTGATACTGACCATAGAGATCACATGAAGAATGGCAGTGTACTCCTGCAAGTGGAGGTATGTTGCGTTTCTGTGATGTACAATTTTTATCCTTAATGTGAAGTACGTGCATATTGAATCTAGTGAGTATAATCCTTTAGGAAGCCTACATCTTGTGAGGCCCCCCACCCGTGAAAATCAGACCCAATGGCTTTTTTTTCCTGTATTTGCTACCACCACACGCACATCCGGAAACTCTGGAGCAGCAATTTACTGACAATGGAGAGACATCCCCCAAAATTAAAAATGTCTTTTCAAATCTAAGTTCACAATTAAAATGCGAAAGTGAAGATTCATGATGAAAGCACACGCGTATGATCATACACGATATGTAAATATCTAATTCTCTGAACTCGTGAGAATTGTTGACAGATGGGGTGACTATTATTTTTCATATTGTAACGAGCCGAGGGTCTTAAATGGTAGCGTAAGCTTCGACCGACGTTCCCAGCAACGGGCTCGCGAATATTTCATTGACCAAATTAAGTCTTCCTCGTAACAAAACCCCAAGTCACTCCTGAATTAGTTTGCAAAGACAATTCTTTTTAGAGCTTTATTTTTTTTAATACAATAAATACTTTAAATTCACGATTCACATTCCAAATTTCACAAAGGATCAATAACCATCTTGTTCAGTGTTTTAATTCAGCAGCCTCCACTGAAAAACTGCAGCTGTTTTACCTTAGTTTAATCTGGAATTAACTTTGAGGAATTCTTAGTTTGTAAACTTTGTAGACCTGAAGCCACCCGGAAAGGTTCTAGTTCTCAACCAGAGAACTGTCGAACGACCAGCCCACAACTAACTAAAGAGCACTCTCCATAACACTTCCCCAAGGTGGTTTTCTTCAACCCCTCAGGAATGAACTTTCTAGTCCCTGAATTCTCATGTTCTTAATTCTCCTAGGCAAATCAACAACACGCCAAGTATCCACCTCACTCAACACATTGAGGAGGTTACGAGAAGGTACTGGTAACCGGAGCTGTGTTCGTCAAACCTCTCAGCAGCATACGACACTGTTAATCACAGATTCCTACTTCCATAAGATCCCCTGGAAATTACCAAGGACATCCGCTTGACTGAGCTTTATCCGTAGATTGCTGGCTAACGGGATGTTCTTTGTTCAGCTAGGAGCGCGAAGAGCCAATGGCGTAGGCTCAAGAAGGGTCTACCACAAAAGGGAGTGTGCTGCACCTCTCCTGTTCAACATATATACCAAACACCAACCTAGGAGTGCGAAACCCGTCGTTTTATTTATGCAGACGATCTTGGCATTAGTGCACAGATGCCGCTTTCAAGCAGTGTGTGAAGGACAATAACATCTTTTCAGTGTTTAATTGCAGCAAGCAGCCTCCACTGAAAATCTGGCAGCTTTTTTACCTTAGTTTAACTCTTGGAATTAACTTTGAGAATTCTTAGTTGTAAACTTTGTAGACTGAAGCCACCCGGAAGGGTTCTAGGTAATCAACCCAGAGAATTGTCGAAGACAATTCCCAAAACCTAACTAAAGGAAGCAGACTCTTCCATAACAATTCCCAAGTTGCTTCACCAAACCCCTCCATAATGACTTTTCTAGTCCCTGAATTCTCATGTTCTTAATTTCCATGGATTATTAATTTCTACTTACTTTTGGTTGCTTATTTCCAGAGTGCTATTCAAATTTTTACCAGAATTTTAAAACTGCCATCTTCATCTTCCAATCAATAGGATCCTTAAATTACATAATGTAAACATAACTTAATTAAAAATTGGGAAATCAATAATTGCTAGCAATATCTTCTTTCCAAGCAAAAGAACACCATACTACGAAGTGAAATGTGGTGACCAGGAAAAGAAATCTGACTCCTCATTGACATCCTCACTCGCTTCTAACTTTCATCAACACAGGGATTGAATGGGATATCAACCAACTTTTCACACTTTTAATATCTAAAATTTGTCGCACAACTCCCCAATTAAAAGAGGGGATGAATTCAGCATTCTGCCAACCCACCTCCCCAACAGTCAGTCTAGTCCGCTGAGGTCGCCAAATTCAAAGGGTGTTGCCAGCCACTAAATTCTTTCCTTAAAGAGCTCCAAACCTCAGGCAAATAGTTGCTCATCTAACATTTACGAGAACCTTGCAGCCCTCCCAACTTCCCTAGTTCAGCGGTTCCGATTGTCAAAAGTGAGCCATGGTCCTTTTTAATACGGGCAAAACTGACTTCAACCCCCAAAATACTGTTTTTCCAAACGTCGCACAATTCATCTCCACTTTCACAACCTCCCAAAATTATGCAAAAGGGCCATTCTACGTTAATTGTTCAAGTTTGGTCTCCAAAATGACGAAATATCACATAAGGAATTCCTGAAATCTATTGAAACTCGTACCTTAAATCATTCTCAGAACACGGAACAATGCTTGGGTGGTCTTAAAAATATATCCGATTTTTTATTATATTGCCTAACGTTAACACCTAAGTAACGTATCTGTCGGAACGTATCTGTCGGGCTTTTTCTTAGTCGTGCTGTTCTTGATGAAAGTACGTGCTTCACCGACTAGTCTCTATACGTTATCAGGTATTACCTTCATACTTAAAGCTGGTGTGTATTCGACTTTATGTATCAGCGCCATATATGTCAAGGCGACATGAGGGAGGAACGTTCTGTCGCGGTTTGAACGTAACAGGAGGGATTTCTTTCATTCTAGGGCTGGAATTGTTAAGTTGAAATCAGATTTTTATTCAAAATCTGTTAATATAACATTTACATCTCGATTTATCACATATTGGAACATAGGAATTCAGTTATTTTTAGCAATTTTGTATCCATTCGAATATCGTACGTATCTGTTTTGCAATATTGGCGACATGCCCTCAAGAACTCTTGGCGAAACTTTAATAATCCAATATTATCATGTTTTAAAACTTAACAATTAGTGCATAATAGAGGCTGATAGAAATGCAATGCAATCTGTGATATGCGCTCTTGTGTAACTAGCAGGGACACATTTTAAAGAATGGGGGCGGATTTGGCTGGCGACATGGCGAAAAGCCAGAATTATGCATCTTTATCCTTATTGCTTGATACTTTCTCATCCGTTTACAACATCTAGTCCGGATCATTTTGAAAACATAACTCCTAAGTATATTTATATTCATAAACATTCATTCTTAAAGGCCAAAAACAGCTTTAAACTGGGCATGACTGTTAGCGACACTAAAAACGACTTTTTGAACCCTTTATATCGGAGAAGTGGACAAAAGTCATTGTTTCCGATCAAAACTGTCTCAAAATCGTTTCCCAGCTTGATCTAAACAAAACCTGGAGTCTTTCTTTCCTCCAAGACCGACTCGTCTGCACATTTACCTCTCTTCAGCTCCCGTGGACCTGGATGAAAACAAACCCTTTTGTGAGACTAAGTGTTCACCAGTATTGATAAGAAATTAAGCCATCCACTTCCTATCCACACCAATCCAGCATCCCTGGAATTAATTACCATGCTTTGAGACTAAAAGGAAAAATTATGCTCTTATTCCCCACCTAAAAAGTGAGAAAAACTAACTTCAAAAATGGCTGACATAACACATGTCAACAAACATTTTCATACATAAGATTTCATTAATCCTAAAGAAAATATTCCTAAATTACCAAAATCTGGGATTCTTAAACCATCTTTCCTAATTAAGAATGCTCGCTTGGTACAGTAAGATTACAAAAAGACAAAGTTCCTCACCATTTTGAACTCCGTATTTTTCTTCCACACAAGTGGTTCCCATTGGAGGACGAACAGCCAACTGATCATCAAGACTACACAGAGTGTAAAGTTGCACCAGTGAGGGCGCATTCAAAGTGCCAGGTGGGGCAGGACCAAATTTGTTCACCCCCCCCCCCTCCTAATAAGTCTCGCCCACGTGACTTCCATACTACCTTACCATTTATATTTTACTATAAGCAACTATTCTTTTTAAACCATTAAATTCAAGTCGCCAATATTTCACATAGCTGCACATTTTCATATCTGGATCTGGAAAACATACCATGTTGTCATATGCATTTGCCAAAGGATGCTAAGTTTTTAAAAGTTGGTAATTCAGTTCAGTTTATGACAATTGGCAAATTCAGCTATCAACTCGCAGGAACGCGCCAGATACCAACTCGACTGGAGCTTGAAACTTTTCCAGGAGTCGGCAGAATGCCATCGTGCCTCTTAACCTTAAGCACTTATAAATTTGTTCTATACTTCAGCTTCCAACAAAGTTAGCATAGTGAAAATGGCTTTTCACCGGATGTCGACCTGCTGCAGTCGTGACATTTCAGAAATTCCATCAAACTTAACATGCATGTCCATCAAAACTTTCCATTTCATAATCTTGAATCGGAAGGGCAGTTTTGAGTTCTTTTAGTCTCCTTTTAAGTCTGCTTAGTGTTTAGGTTTCAACTTCATGAGACTGATCCTGGGATAGTTCGTCCAAGGGTTCTTTCTTGAAGTTTCTGTGGCTATTTCCAGTAGTTTGGTTCCCATCATCCATATGTTGAAGCTCTTGTGTTGGGCGTGAGGCCTTTCAAGTGTCGAAGTTGTCACATTAGTAGGGTCTGAGGTTGCTTCTCATCACAAGTCGGATCCAGCATATTCTCGTTCTCATCAACAACCGAAATGCCAATGTCAGCGTTTCCTTTTGTCGTCATTAGTCTCTCCATGAGCACAGTCTTATTCATAAACATGGCTTACCATCGTCAAAATGTACTACTTCGGACTTGCGGGCATTGGGTTCTTGATCCACATAATTTGCACTCTGATAACTTTTTCAATATCTTACACGGTCCCTGCCATCTACACTATAACTGGGGTAATCCCTTTAGTCCTAGCCTGGCATTATATACCCCAACTTGTCACCCTTCTGAATGGTTGGCCACACACTTTCAAATAATTAATACTGTTTCTGTCGCTTTTGAGCAACAAGTGAAGCGTCGCGAGCGAATCTCAAAGGACTTACTAAGTCGCTCGCGAAGCTTCAGAGCAATAACTCCTCCCCGATCTCCTCCTCGGAGCCCGCGGACCATCCAGCAACCAAACCCAAGGGAATAGAAATTTCCCTTCCAAAAATTAACAGATTAGGGGACAAACCAGTGAACTTTCCTGAGAACTAGCTCGATAGGCCTTGAGCACAAATGAAGGTATTGTGTCCAGTCTTTCTGGTCATAACGAACATTAATTTGATATTCATGTCTGCTATAGTTCGGTTCATTCTTTCGACTAACCCATCACTTTGAGGTCTCTATGCACTCGTCAAAGTATGTCAACTCTAAAAGTCTACAAAATCGATTAAGAAGCCGCGAGGTCAAAATTCTTTTCCCCGTCTGTATGTATCCGACTTGAACCCATAACGAACAACAAATGCATCACCAAAGACCTAGCTATGGTTTCTGCCTCTTGATTTGGGAGAGGATAGGCTTCCGCCCACTTGTAAAATTAACCATTTGGAATAACACATAACGATTCACAATTCTGAGACCGAACAGTGGGCCCATAATATTCCATAGCAACCCTGTCCATTGGAAATCCTACAGCAGAAGGTTGCAAAGCGGCCCGCCTCTGTCGTGAGTTACCTGTTCTTCGCTGACACTTAACACAAGCTCGTACCCATTCATCAACATTGCGTAATGACCCAAAAATAACTCTGGACGGAATCTCTCGAGAGTTTGGCTCGTCTAGAGCCAAACAGTTCTGTGGTAGAGCAACTCCAGCTACCCGCATTTGGATCCTAAAGGAACCACCAACTGTTGAATGTTACCGATTCCAACACGCAAAAAATGTCGCTACATTATACCTTCACATAGCTCCAGTGTTGCACTGCTACAGAGACACTTGGTAGTTACACCATAGCGAGCAATATCCCTCCAAGGAGGCTTCTCCCCACTTTCAAGTGCAGCAATAAGTGGTGACAATCTTGGATCCTCTCTTTGCATTTTCTGGATTTCATCAGGTCCAAACTCCCCAGCAAGAAAAATTGTCCACATGTAGCTGTACCTTCAAGCAATCAAATCCAAGTTTTCGTCCACTTTTTCCTCACGGGGCCTTCGTGACATAGCATCAGCATTTCGATGTTGAGTTCCCGGACGGTGCTCGATAGTAAAATCAAACATACTGAGAGTTTCATCCAAAGTGCTAATTTGCCCTCAGGATCCTTGAAAAGTCACTAACCCTGAAGATCCATGATCGGTCCTCACCCTGAACCTACGCCCATACAGATAGTGGGAAAATGTTAACACTGTCACCAACGCTAGCAATTCCGGTCTTGTAACACTATATTCCGTTCACTCTTAATGAACTTCTTGATAGCGAAGGCGCTAACCACTTTTGCCATCAACAAGCTGTGACAAACACTTCCACCTCCATCTGCACAAGCGGCCGTATCCAACATGAATTCCAACGAAAAGTCGGGGTATCCTAATCTCGGAGCAGATGTTAAGCTTTGTAACCTCTCAAAAGCGTCCTGACAAGCTGATCATTGCACTTCACTCCTTTTTGGTAAACTATGAAGTGGAGAGCTATATACTGAAGTCCCTAATAAACTGCGATAATAGCCGCAAGTCCCAGAAAGGATCTAAACTCGCTTAACAAAAGTGGGACAAGGCCAGTTTTGTACCTTTCCCACTTCTCGGATCAGTAGACAAAACCCTTTTGAAGTCACTAGAGTCCCAAATACAAACACTTCAGAACGAAAGAAAGTACACTTTTGGCTTAAATTTCAAGCGGCATCTCTCAACGCTTAAAACCTCTACAAACGTTCCAAAATGTGGTTCAAATGAATCATTGCCATCACGATTAATGTATCAAATAGACAAACATATTTCCATTGCAAGCAGAGAGAGCCCTTTCCATCAACCGTTCAAAAGTGGGCAGGGGGCATTACATAGCCCAAAACTCATAAACATTAAATCAAACTGTCCGGAGCCCACTGCAGAAAATGTCGTCTTAGCCCGATCATCGGATCAATCTCCACTTTGCAATATCCCGAGGCTAATCCCTGTTGAAAACCACTTGCTCCCACAAAGAGCATCAAAACATCATCAGCCCGGGAGGGCATACGCATTTTCCTGTACAATCATTAAGACGACGCATGTCCAAGCAAAAAACGAGCCGAACCCAGCCGTTTTCATGACCAACAAGATGGATTATTCCATGATGAGTCAGAATGAGAATAACCCCTGCTCCACCATCTCTTGGATTTGCCGTTCTATCTCTTTTCTCTTGTGGTAGCACTCTGCGTAAAGGTTGCTTAATCGGTCTTTGATCGCCAGTGTCACTTGATATTAAGTCAGGCTTGTTTCTTCCTAGCTCTCCAGGATTGGCAAAAAGCCTTCAATTCTTTCCAAGAATTCCTTCAACTGCTGTTGTTGATATTCACTTAACTCAGCTGAGCTCCTTTCAATCAAAGCCTTCCACTCGTCTTCGAAGGCTGGAGTCCGACTTCTCATACCAATCTTCCTCATCGGAGACGATTTCAGCAGGTTGAATCACGGCAATATGCGGCTTGTCGTGGAATTATTACTGCTCAGGACTGATATTCATCACCTTCAAGGAATAACGACGAAGGGAGACAACTGCTGGCTACCAAAAATACCCGGCTTTTTGTGGAATCATTTGATGCTCAACCATTCCAAAGGCGAGGAAAACGTACGGCCAGCTATTTTCCCAGGGAATTATTAGTTTCTTCTACCAGGCTCTACCAAACTTACTGTCTGTGCAAGCAAACCCTACAGCAAGAAACAACATGTTTCTCCGTAGCTAGGGAACTTCTAATCCACCCACGAAAAACGGGTTCCAGGGTTCCAAACTTCAGTGTTTATGCCAATAAAGAAATCATTCAAGATTCCCTACATCAATGTCTCCACAAGTACCAGCTGCGAAAAACATTTCAGCCAAACACTATCGGAATTCAGCATCCCCCCCCCCCAAATATGTAATTTCTTTGCAGCCTTCAATGGTCCATCAAACGGTTCCAACTTCAATCCATGCCTGGCTGCCAAGTACTTACACCATCTAAAGCAAGATAGGATACTCCGGAGCCACAGTCAAGGAGCATAGGCACTTTTTATCAAAAGTGAAGCCTCGCAGAAATACCCAAGGTTGATTGGTTGATTGGATGATTCTTATTTGCCTCTCCACAGGCTGAGGTCGGCCCAGACTCAGGCCCTTAGAAGTTAGGTCTGCACTTTCCCGATGAAGTCTGTGTTGTGCGGTCGAAGTTATGTTTGGACAGTCCCTCTTATAATGGCCTTTTCTTCCACACCCAAAGCACCTCCCTTTAGGTTGCACATTTCCCTTTTTACTCCTGCTTGCTGTCTGATTGTCAATCTTTCACTATTCGTTATGGCCGGTATTTGTGTTTCCAAATTGCTGGATTTTATCTTATGAATTACGTTACTTCTAGGTGTTAAAATGGAGAATTTCGACGAACGAGAACGGACTTTATTCTATTTCACAATTTCTCTTCGTCAACGCTATCTTAAAAGCCTCTTCCATTGTCTAGAGTCGCCGTCGCCGAAATTGCATTCTCAATGCTGCGAGTGCCAATGAAACTATAAATTGATCTTTTTTTTTTATTTGTTTTGTTTTTTTTTTTTTTTTTTTTTTTATTTTGCCAAATCGTTATCATACTCTGTGGTGCCTGAGGATAAGCTTCTTCAGCCACCCTAATGAGATCATAGAGACAAGACAGTAAGGGTTCTCGTCTTTCTTCTCCTACTCTGAAACTTTTGACGATTTGCTGCAATAGATCAGGTCGATCAAAATTCTCCTAAGAATTTCTACAATATCCACACAGGAGGCAACTATCTCCGGAGAGACTCGTAAAAGGCTATCACGCTTAATCTCGTAAACTCATTGCCAAATACCTTCGCCTGTTCCTCTTCATCCCAACCATTAATTCTGCAACTATACCCAAGTGAAAACCAACCAATGTAAAGGGTACCTTCCTCCCATGGTAATACTCGGGCATAGCTATGGTTTCACTTTATTTGTTGATTGCCAAACCCGGAACCAAATCTAGTTTGATGAACGGTTTCATGGACGATTTGTTTTCAACTTTGGTCTTAGCGCTGTTTGATCAAACCGATGGCTTCTTAGGTACGTCGTCTGTAAGCGGGCTTTTCTTTACCCCCCTGCCAGCTCAAAGTTTTAACAATTGGTTTCAGATCAAAACCTTTTGATTTTAACACTCAGAGTCAGTTCCCAGATCAAAAGTTAAAGGCCTAGTATCTTAGGCCTGGGAATTTTTGGACGGGCCCCTAACGGAAGGGAACGGGTACCAGGAAGAGAACATGCTCTGTGAGATCGCATTGCCCCCAATTCAGTCAAAGTAGGAGACAACTTTGTCTTTTTAAAACTCAGTGGATGGCTTTGGTTTCCCTTGAGCTCCACTTATCCTTTTCAGACATTTGGTTCTTTAAGGTTAGCCGTTGCCCTGGAACGAGTCAGCATGAAATTTCAATCAAAAAAGGGTCACACACAAATTTACACAAATTATTCCCAAACCTAACTCAACTAAGGATTATCCTTGAAGATACACTAGGAGGAAAAGTTACTTTAAAATGTCCTGAATGCTGCTGAATTTATTTACAGTAGACCAAGATTTTATGAAAAATATCCCAAGCTGCCACCCAATTGTAACGAGCCGAGGGTCTTAAATGGTATCGTAAGCTTCGACGACGTTCCGCTACGGGCTCGGAATATTTTAATTGACCAAATAAAGTCTTTCCTCGTAAAAAAACCACGTCCACTCCTGAATTAGTTGCAAGACAAATTCTTTTAGAAGCTTCTTTTTTTAATACAATAAATACTTTAAATTCACAGATTACATTCAAATTTCACAAAGGCACAATAACATCTTTCAGTGTTTAAATTCAGCAGCCTCCACTGAAAATCTGGCAGCTTTTTAACTAGTTTAACTCTGGAATTAACTTTGAGGAATTCTTAGTTTGTAAACTTTGTAGACCTGAAGCACACGGAAGGGTTCTATCGGTTAATCACCAGAGAATTGTCGAGAGACAAGCCCAAAACCTGAAACTAAAGGAAGCAGACTTTTCACATAACAATTCCCCAAAGCTGTTTCAAACCCTCGAATGACTTTCTCGTCCTGAATTCTCATGTTCTTAATTCTCCAGGCAACGCAACAACAAGCCAAGTACTCAACCCTAACTAAAACACATTGAGGATGGTTTCGAGGAAGGGTATGCTAACGGAGCTGTGTTCGTCAACCTCTCAGCAGCATACGACAATGGTACTCACAGATGCCTACTCCATAAGATCCTGGAAAATTACGAAGGACATCCGCTGATTGAGCTTATCCGTAGATTGCTGGCTAACAGGAGGTTCTTTGTTCAGCTGGCAGCGAAGAAGAGCCGATGGCGTAGGCTCAAGAATGTCTACCACAAGGGAGTGTGTTTGCACCTCTCCTGCTCAACATATATACCAACGACCAAACTAGGAGTGCCCAGGAAGCCGTCGTTTTATTTATGCAGACGTTCTTGGAATTAGTGCACAAGATGCGGACTTCACAGTTGTTGAAGAGACTCTCCAAAGCTTGGGATGAATCACTCCTATTAGAGGAAAAACACCTACGTGCAAATCCATCTAAGACACAGGGGTGCTTTCCATCTTTACGCAACCGTGAAGCAAAAAGTCAGCTTAAAGTTACCCTTAGTCTGGAACTCCCTGGAGCACTGTGATAACCCTGTCTACCTAGGAGTCACCTTGGAACCGAACTCTCTTTTAAGACCCACATTGAGAAGGACGAAGAGTAAAGATGTTCACGCAATAAATCTGAACAAAACTCACTAGCACCAGATGGGGTGCTCGCCCACTTACCCTAAGATCAATGGCACTTGCCCTGTGTGCTATCTCTCCATGTGCATAATGCCTGCCCTGTATGGGAAAGATCAACCCATGACAGGATATGCCAGAAGAAGAATTCTCCATTGATTATTAAATTCATAGTCTTTGGCTGCTTATTTTGGCTATTATTGGCTGCTATCCAAATTTGTACAAGAATTTTTTAAAACTGGGGCCATATTCATCTCTTCCAAATCAATATGAATCCTTAAATTACATAATGTAACCATAACTAATTAAAATGGAAATCAAATTGCCTAGCAATATCTCTTTCAAATCAAAGAAAACCATACTACGAAGTGAAAGTTGGTGTGGACCCCAGGAAAAGAAATCTGACTCCTCATTGACATCCCACCGCCCTCGCTTCTAACTTTCACACGGGATTGAATGATCTTCAACCCTTTTTAAAAAACTTGTAAAAAGATTCTAAAAAAATTTGCCCGCACAACTCCCATTAAAGATCGGAATGAATCAAAATCACATCCTTCTGCCACCGACATCCCCCAACATGCAGTCTTTCCGCTGAGTCGCCAAATTCAAGGGTGTGGCACCACACTAAATTCTTTCCTTAAAGATCTCCAAACCTCAGGCAAATTAAGTTGCTCATCTAACAATTTACGAGAAACTTGCAGCCCTCCCCAACTCCCTAGGTCGCGAGAGTACGTTGTCCAAAAAGTGATCCAATGTTACCTTTTCCTTTTTAAAATACAGGGCCAAACTGACTTTCAACCCCAAAATACTGGCGTTTCACAAAGGTCCACAATTTCATCCTCCACTTTCACACCTCCCAAAATTATGCAAATTCATTGTTTTTCGAGATCAAAACTGTCCTCAAATCGTTTTCCTTCCCAGCTTGATCAAACAACACCTGCAGTCTTTCGCCTTTCCTCCCATACCCGACTCGTCTGCACATTACCCTCCTCTTCAGCTCCCGTTGACCTGGATTAACTAACCCTTTGTGAGACTATTGTTCACCCATATTGATAAAAAATTAGCATCCACTTCCTATCCACAAACCAATCCTACTCCCAGGAATTATTTACACCGGAGGAGAGGAAGGGAGCAAGGGCAAAAAGTAAGGAGAAAAGGGGCGGGCTAAAGGCCAGGGGAAAGTCTTTGAAGACTAAAAGGAAAAATTATGCCTTATTCCCCACCTAAAAGTGATAAAAACTAACTTCAAAATGCTGACATAACACAGTCAACAAACATTTCATTCACCAGAAAATTTCATGCTCTTAAGAAATATTCCCCAAATTATTACCAAAAGCTGGGATTCCTCAAACCATCTTTTCCTAATAAGAATGCTTGGCTGGTACATGAAGATTAAAGACAAGTTCCTCACATTTTGAACTCAGTCATTTTTTCTTCCACACAAGTTGTCCCCTTGGCAGGCAGAACAGCAACTGACTCAATCAAGCTCAACAGAGTGTAAAGTTGCACCAAGTGAGGGAAGCATTCAAACTTGCCAGGTGGGGCAGGACTCGACATTGTTTTACATATAACTAAAACTGGGCCTTTAACCAGAATTTTTCACGTTGTTTTCCAAAGTTAACATATTAAGCATTAATGATCCCATTAGCATTGGGTTATTATACATACCTCTTTTATGATATCCGAGTTTGGTGATTTTAATATTATTTTTTAACTTTTGAGAAGACCCTAAAATAACAAGGGAACCCATCAGATGGATTATAAACGTGGTTTCCCAAGGGCTAGGTCAATGGAGCATCCCTAGCAGAGATGGTGGATCGGTGAGAGCGAGACGGATGACCAACACGCCCATTTTACGTTTCCGTCTTAGCACACAGCGCCGGCCATTGTTGAATCTTGGCAAACCTTGGCAAATCTTCACTGCGCTAGGGAGTTATCAACCACATCATAATCGGCTGAGCGTGGGAAACTCCACATACACACAGTGTCAGATAGCGTTGATTCGGATTTTCTGTACATTGCGGTACACTGGAGATTGCGCAAAATACTTGGCCTATCGTAACGATTTACGCACCAAAATAGTTCTAACTAAATCGTCTAGTTAGCTGACAAGTTTATAATATAGGTTTATTTTTTGGGAAAAGGCGAAAAAACGTGAAAAATACGATCCATACAAGCAATTTTCTTACCTTATCAGCTGGCTCAGTTCTCGATTGCTGCTGTCAAGTCATGCCACACGCCAGGCTTACAAAAACTAGTGAGCTAAGGGGTCTTTTTTGTCAGGAACCCGTTTCTAACATCAGATCGACCACCTGATTCGTTGATTTCGCGATATCCAAGGTACCGCGAAACCGTTTTTTCATTCCTTGTTCAAGCTAATCGCAGAGCCTTTAACACAGCGTTTGGCTGCTAGGGAGTCACATGACGTAGCGCATGTCTAAGAATAGCCGGCCAATTAGCGATGCGGATGCGGAATAGGTGGCGCTGTGTCCCAGCAGTAGAGATGCTATGGGAGCGTAAAGGGTGTGAGGAGTAGTAGGACAGGGTTGGAGTGTTGGTGTGAAGTCTGGAACAGGAGAAGCGCCACTCGGAGTTGGTAGAACCTACGAGGAGGAGCTCGAAGCGCTTGGACAGGGTTGGAGCACCGGTGTGAAGACTGGAGCAGGAAGAACGCCATTCAGAGTTGGTAGGAGCGAGCAGCACTTGGACTGGGTTGAAGTGGCTGTGGGAAGTAGTTTGGTACTCCGCGGACCAGGCGAAGCACTGCCAGAGACGGAGCACTGCCAGATATTTAGTCCAAGATATATAGAAAAACACCCGGAAATAAATGGGTAGAAGCTGAATTTTTCAGAATATTTTCCTGATGTTGTAAGGAGCAACATATCAAAAGTCCCCAAGAATCCCCTGTGTGCTATTTGAGAAATAAGGGGGTAAAGTTTGTACAGGGGTCAAATTATAAAATGTTCCAAAAACATCCGTCAGCATAGGGGTCAGTTCCTCTGTCACCATTGTCAGGAACCAAGGAAATATTCCATCTGGGCCTGGGGTTTTATTGGTTTGAGATTCTTTAACTGTTTCAGTACTCCTTCTGTAATGTTGAGGTTTGGAATTGTTGGTAGAGCTTCACCCTCTGGTTCCGGTATATGTTGCTTATTTTCATTTGTGAAGACACTGGTAAATTGATTATTCAGTGTTTCAGCCTTCTCCCTGTCTCTGTGATTATTTTATTATCCACTTTCAAGTCACCAATCCCCACGTCCTCTTTCTTAAGTTTGTTGATGAATTGCCAAAATGCCTTCGGGTCTTCTGTCATGTCACCTGTCAACTTGTCTCTGATGAACTTGTGTCGTGCCATGTTGAGGGCCCTCCTAGTGTTGTGCGAACAGTCTCTATATGCTTTTCCAATCACTTGCTGCACCTGTTCTCTTTGCTCTGTTGTACAGACGTGTTTTTTCTTTCTAGTTTGTCTTCTTAGTGAAATGTTGAACCAAGGAATATTCTCTGTTTTCTTGTTTTGGTTGGGTTTTTTTTTTTTTTAAAAAGTGTTTTTTGGTGTTTTTTACTTTTTTATTTTTCCCATTTTTCCTGTACTGATGCTGTTGCCTTTAATTGATATATCTCTTGGAACTCATTCAGTTCAGTCTTGATCTTTTCTGTGTCCGCCGTCTTTCTCGGTAAATCAATATCTTTGGTCTTTTTTCTCAATATCACTAGGTTCAAGTCTACATCCACTCTTTGATGGTCACTGAGCCCTTCATCCACTTTGACCTCTTGGATGATGCTTGTGTTATTTGTCAAAACTCGGTTAGATGTTGGTACCACCACGTGTTGGTTGATCAAGGCCATTCCCTTCTATTCAAGGTAATCTTTCCGCTGTAGGCCCTTGAAGCTGGATGGTTTGGTTTGATACTCTTCCCAGTTAATATTTGGTTGGTTCAGGTCTCTAACCAATATAATATCATACATCTTTGCTCTCCCTGAAGCGATTTCCCCAGGTCTTCCACGGCTTGAATGTCATTATGTGTGGTTTGTATACTGTTCCGATGAGTAGGATACGCCGGTCTGCAAAGTCCACTTCACACCCATAGTATCTCTCCTTTGTTTTCCAGATCTTTCCTCCTTGTCACATTTAGGTCGCTTTTGTAGAAAAGAAGTACACCACCATGTGCATCTCCTTGTCTATCTTTACGGTGGACTGAGTAAACCCTTCTGGAAATAACTCTGCACTTGTAGTATCTGAATCTAACCATGTTTCTGTCCCTCCAATAAAGTCTGGTTCTGTGTCAAACACTATAGTTCAAGCTCGCTTTCTTATTTCCATCCGCTTTCTTATTTCCAATGCTCTGAAAAATTCTATTGTGAGTTTCAGTTTTTTCTTGTTGCATAATTTCCCTTTTTGATTAGCTGTCAGAGTCTGCATTTCATCGTCCGAGTCTGAGGATGCTGAGTCGCTATAATTTACTACTACTAAACCACGATATGCTTGTAATCTCACCTGCTGGGCATAGCAATCATTTCTTCTGATTGAATTCTGTCATACCATTCTTCGCTTACACCACCACCACATGAAAATATGTGTCATCCTCCACACTTATCGCAGTCTAGTGCTCGTTGACCATTTACCACTGGATGTACACACATAGTAGAGGGTGCTGTGCAGTTTTCACAATACCAGTTTTTGTTTCCGGTCCTGATTTCACCATATTCGGCTGATGACATTCCTAAACAGGCTACAAGCGGCCATGTTATAACAATCTACACGCTGTATTCTTCTCTTATTGGTTGCTTCTTTTCTGTTACAAACGCCACATGCTCTGTCATGGTCTGCTGTCTCCTGTCGTCCCATTGTCCCACTTTAAAGCTCAATTGAATCATTTTAATTTTTTACCCCTGTATAAACTTTACCCCCTTATTTCTGAAAAATAGCATATAGGGATTCTCGGGGACTTTGATATGTTACTCCTTACAACATCAGAAAAACTATCCTGAAAAATTCAGCTTTTACCTATTTATTTCCGCCTTCTGGCTACACAGACCTTAAGTACCTGGACTAATTTTTGAGTCGGATATCAAACTTGCAAAATTAAAAATACTCCTACCCTCTCCTAGGGAGCATGAAATGGTTGCCTAGAGACTTCCCCTTTTATCCTGCGAACAATAATTTTATACTAGAAGATTGCACTGGGTTCATAAATTCCCAAGATTTGTTAAAGTAACTCTTTTGTTACCTGGATCAATCTAAACCACTATCTTTAAAGACACAGCAGTAATTCACTCGAAATTATAAATTTCCTTTCACAATTATTCATTCAGCCATTAAGGGCGTAGGACAGCAAATAAGCATATGTTACAGTATTAATTTCCGTATTCGGATTTAAAAGTTGATGTGACATCAGATCTAATAATAGGTCGCCGAGAACATTTTCTTATACACCAGCGAATAATAATTCCCATGACCTAGTACATCGAGCAACGATTTATTTTGAAGGCCGGCGAATGACCAAAAGAAATGAAAATCCTAGTCCGAAAAGAGTGCTTATTTTAACATGTATGTATCTAACTTGGAATAATTTGAAATAAAATCGTTTTCCCCAACGAAATTATATACAAATTCCGCTAGGCTAACAGATTTTTTTCACATATACGTCTCAAACGGTACTCGAAAAATGACAGGCTTTCTTTTGGGGAAACGACCTTTCGAGCAATGATCAATCAGAGTACAAACCTTTCGGAGCAATTACCATTTTTTCCGATTTCAGACCAATTGCCGTTCGGACAAGTGCCGTTCGGATAATTACTATCGGAGAAATTCCTTCTGTGGCAAATTTCTTTCGGGAAAAATATCTGTCGGCGTATTTTCCAGGGAAGTCTCAATCGATGGCACGTGAACAAGAGTTCAAAAAGGACAAAATAATGAAATGTATACCTGAAACTGCTAAGCTGTCCTATTACAATGTTATTTATATTTTGTAAATTTGTAGATAACGCAATATAACATGTCTTAACACGAAGTCACATTCAGTGTTCTGTAGTTTGTACTTTTCATGACACCATAATATTCTGCATGTAAGCCTTTTTTTACAATTATCTCCTTTTTTCCTACTCGTAGCTTCGACTCCAACTATACAAACATTTAGTTCCTGTTTCAGACAGAATTCACGTTGCTGTACTGATGACGTAGAAATTATTGTAAAAAAGTCGAGATCTGGACATGCTTTTTATTTTGTTCTTCAGAGCCATATTACTAGTTAATGCGATAAAGATAGGTCACTACATGATTTGAAATACGTTTTATCTACTCTTGGTCGTATAGTGACAACCTGGTGTCTCTTCTTTGTTTTTTTGAGTTACGATATCAATAGTTCACTAAAAAAAACGCACATTTTTAAGAGTCGGCCTAATTTTAAAAATTTTATATTTCGCACAGTTATGTTGGTAATTGTCTAGGAAACTACACCATGCGAACGAAAATGCTCAAAAATACCTATTTATCATAAAATAAGCGATTTTGTAATTAAGAAGTGGGAATCCCAGATTGTACGTAACGACAGCGGTTAAGTTTATGTGCGTCCATGATGAATAGTGGCCACCCCCCCGATCCGAAATTACCTCTACCTGACTGCCATGAACCAAAAAAAACATGGATGAGCGTAGATATGTACATGGCGCTATTTCCCGGCTATTTCATATTGGAAGGTCGTTTCCAGTGCCGTTGAATTACTATCGGAGATATCCGATATTAATTAATTCTAATTACAAATTCCTTCCGTTTGCAACACTGACTTTTGAGCATTGTCATTTACAGGTATAGTTACCTAGCCAGTTACCAATGCAACCGTGTAAAAATCTAACTCTCAAAATTGTTGAAGAAATTGGTGGCCGCCTTCAAAAAAAATGTGCTATTATTGCTTTAATGTTTTTCAGGAATACGATAAAATAGTGTTCAAGATGACTTCCACATCTACAATGGCTAGATTATGTCATGACCCACATCTTGTATTTAGTTGTAATGTTTGTGGTTATAACCCCATAACCCAATTAGGCCAGTTTAAATGTCACTAAGTAATCTGAGCTATTCACTATGAGCTCCGCAAATCTCACTGTCCCCTTGGCACAGTTTCAGTACCTTCCATTCGCAAGTGTATTTAGAAAATACACCCCCTTTTTTTTGGGTATGATATATGATACCCAATCACACAAGGTCAGTTTCATGTCAATTATGTACAATTACAACCCACTGAACTGTTGGGGGGTCCTTGGTGGAACCTATTGTAACTCATAGTGATTGGTATAGGTCAGATGATAGCCAGATGGTCACTCAAATCGCTACTATACTAATGCATTTAGTGCAGACCAAGAATAGATGCATTTTTTGTACTATTCATCTTTGAGTCCGGGGGGGGGGGGTTTACTGACATAGGAATAGCCACGGGGTATGTGCGGCCCTTCAATCGCAATTTCGCACCTTCTCCAGCATTTTCTTAAGGGTTCCAGTTTAACATAATTCAAGTTCTTTAGGGTCCCCTTGGGAAAATGTTGCCTCAGAATCTCAATTTAGCCAAATTTCAGTTTCGCAAAGCCTACAAATATCTCAAAATTTTCAGTTCCTCAGGCCCTACGCTAAGACTTTAGTTCCCAACGTTCACATCAAGCCCCCAAATTCCGGGCCGCACATCCCTACTGAAAACAATTGAAGTAAGCCCCCCCCCCGGGCTTTGAGTATGGTCAAATTACACTGAAGTTCTTTCTTTCTTTCTTAGACTTACATGCACAATCTAAGACTCGTACAGTCGCGTTACGATCCAATACATGTAACACTACACCAACCTCAGTTGGCTTTTACAGAGACACAGGACATTTTCAAAAAGATTGCCAATTTCAAATGCTTCAAATCTTGAAGCAAAATTGGTGTCATATTGTTGATATGATCATGAGCAATATTGAATGTAAAGTTTTCCACCTTTTAAGATCTTACATCTTGGTTTATTTTTTAGAAAAGAGACGAGTATTCCCTATTTCTCTACAAAACAATACAAATGTGACAAGAGGTAAATTTACACCGAATTGGACCACCTTATTAAACATCCTAGATGCAAACATTAATTTTCTCGATACTTATACCAAACAAAATTACACCAATTTTGAAAGTTTGGCCCTGTACCATACCTTTACCACATTTTTTGTCCGCCTATCCTCTGTACTGAAACATTACAATACTCTAAGTATAAATATTTTCTGAATCCGTATGATAAGGCGAATCCCTTGAGATACTTTTTTTCAACTAAATCAACATTTTACACCATGTATGATGCTCTCTTGGATCCAAGAGGCCGCCACACGATCCTTAAGACAATTTGATGTTGGTAACATCAAAATTCTTTAAGGAGAGGTCGTAGAGATGCTAAAAAATTCAGTTAGAGTTTAGTTTTAAGGGGCGGGCATTTGGAACCCATTGTAATTATAAGGCTAGACTATGCGGAAGGGTGACCTTCAGCCATAGGTAAGTAGTCTTCCCCTTCATTGCAATGAGAAGCTGTGGTAACTGATCAATTTCAAGAAATTTGGTGATTTTTTGTAAACTTAGTTTAAATGTACGTCCGTAAGCATCCCTAGTGCATTTTTCAGAGATTTAAAGTAGTTTTTCTGCTACCAGGCAAGAAAGTATCCACCCAAGTTTTTTTTATTTAACCTTACGGCAGCCAGGTTAGTGTATCAATCGGGACATGTAAGGTTTTTAAAATATCAAAAGTTTCGCATGGTGAGCCGAAAAAAAATCGCTTCTAGGTGAAGGAAAAACGTCCCCAACCAACTCTAAAAGGGCGGCTTTCTTTTGAATTGGAAAAAAACTTTGGCCGACCGCAATTAAAACTTTTGTTTGTTTGCTCGTATCACAAGTCATTGGAATGGCTTTGTGGTTGGTGTTAGGATTGTTCAGCAAGTGCTGCTGATCCGGGGCCGCGGTTATCCATGATACGGACGCCTCTAACATGGGGGGGGCCCCGATATTTGAGGCTGGGGCGGGATTGGGAACAGTCAGGGGTTACACCATTACTCTTATTCGACACTGACTGCGATTGTACAGTACAGTTGTGGCTCTCTGTACCACGGGACCGACGGTTAACCGTCCCCTTCCGAAGGGACCGGGAAAGGATGCTTGCTGTCATGATCCATTTGCCCAATTCCAAGGTGAACAGGACGGAGGCGGGGAGCGGTAATTCTGTATTAATCAATAGTGGTACTATACAGATCAAATCCAGAATTGTTAGTACCCGAATAAATCACAGCAAGTGCCACGACACCACCGGGATTTCGAAACCGGGAATTTTGATTGTAAATTTGCCGCCCAGAGGCAAGTACCCTACCGTAGGGCCCACGCTCTCTACCATAAAAATTTTTAAAAAAGCGCCGAAAAAGAATGCCCGTTGAGTTCCGCGTAACCCAACCATTTATGCCCGCCTCTTAAGTGCAAAAAAACAGGAGCACTTATTTAAAGTGTCGAGAAGCGGGAGATGTTCTTTGAAAATCTGTCAACAACTGAAGTGAGTCTGGAAAAACAAAAAGCTAATAAATACCGTAGTTCGTCCACTTTGGAGAGGGTCCTGTACTCTGTCCGCTTCCGCAATGTGTTTGGGGCAAGATATTCCCATTTATCAAATGTTTTTTCTACCAAATATGACAATTTTGCAATTCGGGTTTCTGAATTCACTTTAATTATCTTTTAATATCGGTATCCCGATTGAATTATACGTAGTGGTTCTCCTCCTGTATGCCATTTCAATAATCAAGATAAACGGATATGGTAAAATTTCGTCCTATTCATGAACACAGTCTGCATTCAAATCAATGAAAATCATGCCCATGTGATATAGCTTATGAGAATTCAATTCCGTGGTCTCGCAGTAAATGTAAGGTTATACATTTTTCGAGGGCTTCGCTTTCTTAAAACAGATAGAGTAATACGTACACGGACGTTTTTGTAGCACACAATTCAATTAATTATTTAATGGTACACGAAAAGGCAATACAATCGCTGTGGTCTCAATAGCTGGTCAAAAATGCTCTGGAAAATGTTCCGATTTGAGGTTCAAAATACCTGAATTCATTATAAAATAATGTATTGTTGTTGCGGAACGTCAACTACATATCTACTACATATCTAAGTTAATCTAATATGATGTGAAAGGGTGTTTGGGGGTTAAACATGAAGAATTAAAGTAATGAACAGTTTTGAAGAAGCGTGGCCTTATAGAAGTAGTTAACTGGAAGTTATAGAAATCCCAACAAATGTTAAAGCATCCTAAATCATTAATTGAATTGAGTGCTACAAAAGAGTCTGTGTAACTGAACTTTGTTATAGACCGTATTCAATATGACGTCAGCCACCAGACATGTTGGTGGACAAGATGCATACATTCCAGGACTACAATACATTAAGCTGTCAATCGATCCATGTTTAGCGATTGCACAAGGATCATTGACAGGTGAATGTATTGTAGTACTGGAATGCGTCTATCTTGTCCACCAACATGGCTGGCTATTGAATACGGTCTATTCCTTTGGCCACTCCAGCTGGCGCGCTAGTTACGTGACCTGAATTTACTGTCATAAATTGTCCACTAGCCCTTTTTGTTATATTTAGTACGCGGGGATCAATTAAATGATACATAGAATTAATAAAGAGTCCATTACCTCAGGAACTTCACCTGTGTCATTACCATCCAAGCATTTCGAGTGATTGGACCTTGATTTGACCTTGGATGACCTTGAAAATTTTGGTAGCAAATGTTCATTACACCAAGCAATTTGATGACCATACAACCACGTGTAGTAGTGATTTGTCCTTGGATGACCACACATGACTTTGAAATGACCTTTTAAAATTTTTCGGCACTGAATGTTAACCACAACCACCAAGCTTCATCATCCTACCACAATGTGGCAAATTAGCTCAATTGCATCAAAGAATGCCCTTTAATTGGCCCACATGCCCTTTGACCCAATTATGATTCACAACATGACCTCTCACCACAGAGTACACCACAAATGGACCTTGGCAAAACTGTAACCAAAATGACTTGGGTCAGTGTTGATACTGGCCACATTTGGTGACCGTAGCATTTTGATTTGTGGGAAAAACGAATGGAAACATTTCAAAATAATGCTTCTTTTAATCGGTCCACTGACCTCTCACCACGATCGGATTACACCACATTTTGAATCTTGGGGCAGTGGCTGCAATTGGCCTTGCATTTGGGCAGTCCATCTACCAATGACAAGAATGCCCTTTAACCCACCCACATACCCTTTGACCCTCATCTGTGTAATACCTCAATGGGCCTTGGGTCACTACTTGAACGCAAAATTCATTATCGTAGCAATTTGATTTGTGGCGGGAAAACGAATAGATTTTCAAAGAATGCCCCTTAATCAGCCCACATGACATCTCGCCACGATCGGAGTACACCACTATATGAACCTTTGGGCCAGTGGTTCTTCTGATCAAGTTTTTTGACTGCCATTGACCGCTAAGCGTTTTGGGAAGGAGATACAAAAAAAGTCCTATATTTTGTTTGTGTAGTAATTAACATATCATCTAGACTAAAAAGATTAAAAGTTAAAGAATGAATCCGGGATTTTTTTCATTTTCATACATGCAGTTAGCATTTATGTAGAGTGTATTAATGCCATAGGATACTGGCCAGAGGATAACAACAATTTCCCGGATCCCGGAATTTTGACAAAGTTGTGATTTTCTATATTCGGATTGAGCTTAGTTATTTCACCAGTGATTAGTAATATGCCACAGCATTTGCAAAAAACACGATTTGTGTGGAAATTGAGGGCACCCTCACAGGGAAATCTCTGAGTCAAGGCCTTTAACCAAATGGAACACAGACACACAGACTTTACCAAAGTTAAACACGCAACACAGATGGAATCTGCTTGTCGCAATATCGTCCGCTCTGCCTTTTTAAGCCGGGGGATACAAAATAATATTAAAATCATCCAAAATCATCAGGATATTTACAAGACATAGACCCCCTTGGTGTTAACACACCACTGTGTAACTCGCGCAGGGGCTTGATGTACAATAAATCCTCATGGAACTTTCTACCTACCCCTCGTCAATATCACTACAACGGAAGCATTTAAAGAAGAACAACCAAGTATCTAAGAAACCACCCTCCAGCATCTAACTACGTCTAGCGCACTCAACTCATTCTACTGTCGAGGAGCTGCAGATAACATCTGTCCAAGTGATGTTTGGTTCGTTTTGATAATTTGCTATATTTACCGAGTCTTGACCGCCATCGTCTGAGCCCATAGACAATGTTGAGGTATAGATCCACCAACCTGGCCACCAGCCTTTCATTTCAGTTTTTATTTCCATCTCTCAATTGCACTTACAGTAAATAGAAATATTGTAAAAACACAAATATAAAAATATGAACAGGTACTAATAGAACAAAAGATTGATTTAGAAATAACTAATATTCAATATGCAAGATGTGATGCCCACTTAAAACGCAGGGCGTTTAATTAGTGTGCACCATCTGGCAATAAGTTTACAACACAACAATACAATATAAGTATGAAACTTTTAATTTGATAAAGGTATAACATACAATCTAAATTATAAGCACACGGGGAAAAAAGGGTGCTGACCAACATACAATTAATAGATTGTAAAAAAATACGAGAAAAAAAACAGTAAAATAATAATGAATAAGTATAAGTTACCCAACTGAACTGCTTTAAAAATAGCTAAGGATGGTGGATGTTTAAGACGGTCATTCAATGAATTCAAAAAGGGCCACCTTGGATCCTAATGTTGTGTTCAGCAGTCTGGTGGTTTTTGTCTGTCTTAACGTACAAGTCCTTAGATGAGCGGTGTCCTAGGGAATTGCGTCTTGTCTGGTCAGGAAAAAATGATCATCTAAGATATTCGGAGGAAATAGCTCTTAATGGTATTTATACATAAACCTGGGGCAGTCTGAAAAGCGTAGAATCAGAATTTTAAGCCGTATTCCTGGAGGGGAGAAAAGAGGTCTGTATGGGCTAACCTAAGTGAAAATAGTACATGACCGTATGATCTTTTTTTTGCATTAAAAGAGATTTAGCTGGGAATTATTTTATCTGCCAAGATAATGGCACAGTAGTTGATGTAAGGGAAGACAAGTGTATTATATAAGGTGTCAGTGAATCAAGGGCAGGAAATGGTTTTACTTTCTGATGATCACCGTTTGTCTTTAGAAATTATTTTAGTAACATGTGAAGTGTGGTGATTCCATACATGTCATTATCAATTAAAACGCCTAAAATTTTAGTTTGTGTTTACTTGTTCCGTGGTTTATCTTCGCTAATAATGTTAATATCGTTTGTGGTAAAGGGTTTGGTGTTTTATTTCTGAATACCATAAATTAGTTTTTTAATGTTTAGAGAAAGTTTAATTTATTTTAAACCAATTAGATCTATGGGTTAATTCTTTGTATAAGTTGATTCAATAATTTAGGTTTTCTTTTTAGAATAACCAAAATATAGTGTCATCCTGCGACATTATAAATTGGGTTAGGAAGCACTTAAGGGAGGTCATTAATTATAAAGCTTCCTCATACATAAAATATGTTGGCCAGAATAGTTTTTAGTACAATCATCCTCCTCGAACGTTGATGTCAGTGTGTAATGCGTTAAGCGCAGCATTAAATCGCTAGCGTATAAAGGCCAATGCCCCGAAAACACGCACGCGGAAAACACGCACGCAAAAACAACGTATGAACGCCAATAACGCGTTGCCGGCATGACTCGAGGAAGATGTAAGCGGTCACGATCATGGATTGTACGGTCAGTAATGATCAGGGAACAAAAGGGGACCATAATCATCACAGACAAGCATGGTCAAATGCAAAAACTAAGAATGGTAGATAACAAGAAATAGTAAAGCAAAAAAAATAACAAAAACAATGCTTCACAAAATAATTATAATAAACATAATTGGTCACAAGTAATAATTTATATATGTTTAGGGAAAGATGGCAAATAGCGGAGGAACATTGGACCGCTGTACAACATGGTGATATAAAGCCAAACAGAAGAAAGATCGGATACAAGTGTAGTAGTGTGTGAATCGGCAAGACTACATACCACTACATGTACAGCGGGCAATGGTCATTTCCACTATTAATCACAACGCTAGGTGATATGTGCCATTTATAGATTTTATAGATTTTACAAACACAGAGAAGGAATTGGGGCCTGTCAAGCAGGAATAACCGCTGAAATAAAGTTGAAGTAAAATCAATAAATGTGGCAATTCGGCAGGAGATTGAAATGTGCAATTCACGGTATGATAGACACTCACTGCAGGAACGACGATTATAAAATGTTATGCAACAGGTCAATTAAATGCGAAAATAAAACTGAACTAACATATTGAACCGTGAACTGTATTAGGTTGTCTTTAACAATCAGAGATGAAACATAATATTTAAAATGGGGCCCGTAATTAATTATTAGTCTCTCGTAGCAGGGGCCCCTGAAAAGGAAGGGGGCGGATAAACCATCAGAAACACAGAATTAAAAACATAATACTATAAAAATGCAAAAATTAAAAAAAAAAAAAAGTTGATCAAATCAAAAAAGTGAGAACGGGGGGGCCCAAAATAAGCTAACAATGGAAAAAAAAACCACAATATTAACATGGTTATGTATGGTAGTTAAATGTAGTAATGATACTTAGAAGTGCAAAAACTCAATTTGTTTGACGAAATTAAGTTCGAAAAATTCCATTAACAGAAGAGAAGAGTAATGGTGAATGAAAAGTTTCAACTGAAATCAATCAAATGAACATAATCAAATGGAATGGTTTGAGTTATGAAAAAAGCCCACGAAGACCAAATGTATAGGTTTTCTAAGTCAGCTAAGGATTTTATGAATACCTTTCTCACATGTTGGTGAGTACTGTTTGATTCTGCCGTCC
Source organism: Ophioderma brevispina (assembly GCA_023653785.1). NCBI lineage: Eukaryota > Metazoa > Echinodermata > Ophiuroidea > Amphilepidida > Ophiodermatidae > Ophioderma > Ophioderma brevispina. The sequence goes on along the minus strand of JAMKCH010049271.1, from coordinate 173,834 downwards.
TGTGTTCCAGGTACCAGCTATCTTTGCATCCCATGCCATGCGCTGGGCTTCTCTATAAATGTCATGCGTTTCTGGGTTAGGTTGTCAGTGATGAGCAGTGATGTGTGCTTGAGTTTCCTTTTGGAACGATAAACGTACCAGGGCTCTTCTGGTATGAAAGGAACTTATGATGATTGGTCTGGGCTTTGATGAGTTGACATCATCTGTGCGCTTTGGTTTTCCCAGACGATGAGTCCTGTAAAAATGATTAGGATCTAAGTTCAATTGGAGTTAGTTTGCTCTATTTAGGGTATCCATTGCCAATGTTGTGTCTCGTTACGTATGTTTGTTGCGTACACCATGTAGACAAAAGCAGTTCCGTCGGCTATATTGCTCAGCATCATCAACACGGGTGTCTCAAGTGCATCCTTTCCCCTTTTACCCTCTGCAAGACTCCTTTTTGAGGTCTTTAACTTCTTTCTGGGTCTCATTTAGATCCATGGTTACCGATTCATACACCGACTGTTTGACACCTGGGTTTGACCTTTCCGGGCGTTAACTTTCTTTGCAATCTCACTAGGCCACCGCACAACGCATCTGCCACAGCATAAATGGATGAATATGAAGAATCTATCATATAAACACTAAAAGATTATGTTGTATTTTGCATTATTATTTAAAAGTAATGAAGTGCAAGGTGCTGAATGCGTCAGAGCCTCAAATAGGGCAAATTTTACCGCAGGGGTTTCAAATAACACTGAAGGCTTCATAACATTCAATGCTTTTACCAATTACTTGTATAATTTTGGTACATATCATTGAGAAGCCCTTGATTAAAGAACACCGATCAGTGATTTGCCTAAATCGGCCACCAAAAAAAAAAAATTTACATTTACAAAAATAAGTAAAAAAGTTATTTTATATGTTGGCAATCGAAAAAAATTATCAAAAATCAGATTGGTACATGTAGGTAACAATGTACAGTATCCTAACATACCCTGCAATATGATAAGACCAGAAGCAACCTAATAATGACCGAATCGGAGATTTTAGTCATACGGTCAGTTCGGACACTTACTACAACAGTAATTGAATGGAGAATCGCAACTTGGAACACTGCCGTTTCTTCCTTTTCTGTCACCTTTTAAGCTGGAAAAGGTAATTATGAGAATTCTACAGACTTATCCTTCACTTGAAGCTTATTCCTGCACATTCCAAATATTTAAATATCACTGATAGTTGTCTTTAAAATATTTAAATGTATATGTGTTATCACTGTTGTAATTATGCGTTACGTACCATACAAAACAAATTTGCCATAAATGTGGTTAGGTAACTCCAAAGGGCTTAAGGTCAATGCGAGACATCACCCACTGAGATGCATATTTGCTAAGTTTTTCTTCCCAACACTCAGCAAATATACCATATACAGAGGATCCATCTATGAGCTTATATGCGGCCATTCTATGAATGTCATGGGGGGCTTTTTCGTATATTGGTTGTGTACATGTATAACGCCATTATGTGAACTGGTTGGTTTGCGCATTCCAAGTCCCAGCACCTCACTGGGGTGCTCTCTTTTGAGTTCACCCAAATGTGCAATTCGCACGGACTTGAATTGTACGTATCATGCGTGGACATACGTACAAAAGAATTGGGAATAGATATTGAGCACACCAACCGTTATGAAATAAATGTGTTTTGATGAGTTTGGTAAAGCCTGTTAGACTCCGACCAGCGGCGAGCCTTTAGGCGAGCCGCTAGGTCGGCGGGATTTATTTCTTGTATTTATTTACTTTAGTTATTACAACGCTTTTTGAATCACGCACACACCGATAATAGTGGTGCAATACATTACAGAAACATAGTATATAGAAAAAGGTTTTCAACATTTACGTTTACAGTGATTGGGTGGGTTTACCAACATCTAGACGCATCTCTCAGTCACACACCACACCCCATCCACACACACGCACACACAAGCCCCACACACGCACACACACCCTCACACACAACGCGCACACACGTCAACACCTACACACCCAATGTCAATGTATAAACACCTGCACGTACCTACATTACAACACATTTATAAAGGGCCAACATACAGATATTTTACATAACAATGATCCAATTATATAAAGTACGCATTTACCTGTGTACACAAATGTACAAATTATCTTTTGCTTTAGCAGCAGGATTGATTGGTTAGGTATTGTTATCACCTAATATCTTTTTTCTTAAAGCCCACGCATCAGTTAGAAACTCTTTGCAGCATCTGTCAAGGACAAAGCCAAGTTCGTATTTATTTAAAATGTTGTCTGGAGGAGATGGTGCCTAATGTGAGTACCACCTGCTTTGAAAATAATCCCAGATTACATTCCATCCCGTCATGTTTAATTCTTCCCTGTTTGTGTAACAATTTTTTTCGTAGTGTTTTTAGATGTATGCTGTTCAAACATGAAATTGTCCACTGTTTGCAGTATTATTAGAGATACTATTTTACACATACCAGTGTTGTGTTCATTCCAACTTCTGCTTTCTTCACGATTTAAGTGTATTTGTACGCGCTTAAAACTTAAAGGCGTTACCCCTTCAAAGTTTAGGTTCGTCAAGTAAGTTACGGTTCTAGTGATGTTTATCTTTATGTTTAGAGTAGGTTTTGAGATGCTGATTTGATAACCCTAGTTTCCAATCATTTTGATCCATCTCTTTGTTTTTGTGCTTTGAATTATGACACCAATTCATAATCTTGGCGTTCTCTGAATAAATTGTCACTGCATTGCATATTACAGACACAAGAGGCAACCCAACCCCATTTCAGTTGCTCATCGACATGAAAAATTGCATTGAGAAGTAATTTAGGTAATCTGTTGTTTCCATGTTTTTTACCTCTTAAAATATTGAATTGTTCTACGTCTCGGGACGCCTAAGGGTCAAATACCTTTCAAACCAAAATAAACGAAGCCTGTGCACAAGTGCTCTGAATTTTTATATTATAACAGAAACAGATTTATGATTTTTGGTAATTGGTTCAAGGCAAGAATTTGGTATGTCCAAAACATTAATAAATCCAGAAATACACAATTACAACACACCAATTTATTTATTTGACCTTAATTTGTAACAGAATGCCACTGATGTCACATGTAGCGTTGCGGTTCAACGATATGTCCTCTCACAGCACACGAGACTTCAAAATTACAGCGCACAAGTTCAACAAAACTCAGGTAATAATTCCAAGGGATCTTCTCAGTCCTGAAGGTAATCTGTCCAGCAGTTCAAACGACGGGGCTTTCCCTCCGACGACAAATGGTCCACAATAATAAAAACCAGGTTAATTATACCACCATCATCTGCCGCTAGTCCTCAATATTAGGAAAAAACCACAAACGGGAATCCCCTTTGTGATTCCAAAACTGAAGCTCTTTTGGCTTAAAAGACGACAGCAGACACTTTAGATATCAAGCTCCGGCGGCATCCAAAATATTAAATCCTGGCACTAGATGTAAACTCAAATTCTACCATATTGTAGATAACAACACAGCTATAATTAGATACTGTATAGCTCCAGAGCTCTAGTTCAGCTCCTCTGATTTCAACTGTCAACTGCTGGCCCCAGTCCTTCAGTCACACTCCTAATTTTCTTCACACACACACTAGATTTCCCTTTGTTACAATATGTCTTACATCATCCTCGTATGCATAAACATGACCTTGCACCATCAAATCAGATTTCACATCTAAATTTTACATCACTTCATATATAAACTTTGTGGGGAAATCCCTTGTTCTTGCAATAGTTTTGATCTCAAAACATAAACAAGTTTCTAAGTTTACATCCTTGGGGAATTCCCCCCTTCCCCATTGTGCAATCTAAATAGGTGCAGCCTGCATAAACAACTCTGGGAATCCCCTTTTCTCTCTTTTATAGTAAACCAAAAGTGCTTTTCCCATGAGAAATCTTTTGTCAAATAAAATTGAGAAAATAATATTTTTTAAAAGTTTAATCAGAAACATGGAGGCCATATAACAATGCGAATATTTCTTCTTTGGTTGCGGCGATGGATTGCCAGCCAAGGTCTCCATAGAGCTTCCTTGGCCACATTTCTTGGAGCTTTGAGAATACTACGAAACGGCCATGTGATATTGTAATTTTCGATTTTATCTATCATCCTCTCTACTGTGCGGGGCGGGGGCTGAAAAACCTATTGCACATTCGTAATTAATAGATGAATAGACCATCGATTTCCACAGAAGGTCACCATATTACAATATAACCCTATGAAGTCCTCTGGCCGTCCATTATTGATTTAATATAAGCTATTACAGCGGTTGCCTTTATTTAAGATTTCCTCAATGCAAGTGTGGTCTGATTGATTTCTTGTTATGTTTACCCTAGGTATTTGTACTGATTAACCTCATTTTATGTAATTATTACTTATTTTTTTCCATTTTCTCTTGTATCTTTTACTTGCCTGTAATTAGTACATTTGATTTGTCGTAGTTTAAAGCACTTTTTCCATTTGGTTCGAAAAGTTCACTAGCGACAGCACGGAGTTTATCAAGATCATGATCCCTTCTCGCCAATTAGACCACGTCGTCTGCCCAGAACAAACAACCCGATTTTTGTGCCAAAAATGCTTATACCCAAGTTTTTGGATCTAATCATTTTAGGCAGTTCGTTAATGTACACGCAGAAAATAATGCGAACGCACCCAACCTTTGTTCAACACTAACATCACACCTCTTCAACATTAAAATAATCTGTATCCATATCTTGAATGACTTTGCTTTTAAACGTTTTCGTACATGTTCATAATAATTTTAGGAAGCTTCCCTCAATACCAACACTCTTGAGTGCTTTAAATAGACCGTGTCTCCAGACAGTGTCGAATGCCTTTTTTTGAAAGTCAAAGGAAAGCCAGATCTTGTTGTTTTTTGCCTTTCGCTGGCGCGTAGCTAAGATACTTTAAATATTGAATATAATTTGTGGTGCTTCACAGCGCCTGTCTTTCCGAAAGCTACCGTACCTTGAAACCTCTAAGAATATTTTTCTCTCGGATAAACTTTGACACTTGCCTGGGCGACAATTCTTATAAACCTTCGAGACACACGATGTTAGTGTAATGCCTCTGTAATTGTCAAGGTCTTTCGGTCTCCTTTCTTCTTAAAAATCGGAATAATTATCCCTTCATTCCATCCATCGTGGGAATGCACTCAAGATTTGTTAGCCTTCTCGGCCTTCCAGAGAATTTTAATTTCCTCAAGTTTATTAGTTTACTCCTATATCCTGGTTATTCAAAAGATTAATGTCATCGATGCCAAATAAACTCTCTTTATATTCAGTTTAGTTTAATTCCCAATCCTGGTTATACAATTTGAGGTGTCATTGATGCCAATAAACTAGTTCATTGCCCTCTTCATTAGCATTATGGATATTATGATTTCATCTACCCAAAGTATTGTAGTACACATAGTGGTTTTTTCAATAGTCTCTTTGTCTGAGGTGGCTGATTATCCTGTAAATCCAATCAAAAAGGTACCCAAGATTGTGGTAATAACATATCAAAACACACATATAGTCAAGCACTTTCCTTTGTTGATTTTTTACCCATGTCTAAACACCTGTACATTTGTCATTCAGGTTTAGGATATTAAGTCTAGTCACATAAATCAAGCAAACCTTTGCCATTGTAATCGTTGTCGGGTCTTCTTCGATATTATTTCCAATTTTTTGCCCGTTGAGTCGCCCCCTCTTATTTATATTGCATCATTATTATCTTTTGGATTTTATGATTTCTGAAAGAAGGTTAACATAGAGCTTCGCGTTAGCATAGATCATTTCCCTTCACAAGGAAAGTATGCAACCGCTAGAAAGTAGACTGAATCCGAAGACGCGGTGCAGCTGAATTTAACCCCAAAGAGTCCTTTCATAGTGTCGGACTTTTGTGTCAAAGACGTGTCGTCAAGAATTTGACGTCATCTCTTATAAGGAAACCTATTCCATCCTCCACCCTCACGTTCTTATTATTATTATCGCGGTTTTTACCAATCCAATTATAACCATTTATATTAATCTGGTGGTTTATCTTTCAGAAATGATTCTGCAAGCCCAATGATCTGAATATGATTCGACACAATAAAGTGTTTTGAGATCGTAATGTTTTACTTTTCGCACTCGGAATATTATTGAAGCAATTTTTAATACAATTGCAACCGTCTTTGGATTCTACGTTTCACAACCTCTTCTATGCGCCTACCGTATGTTTTAGAGTGTACCTCGAGGTTAGTCATTATTTACAACGTGTGAATCTTCAGTACTATCATTGAGGTATTTACCCTTATCGTCTACTCTACCATTACATTCATCTTTAAGGACCTCAAATTGTTACATACAAGTTATTATAATACTCACCACTTTGAAAACCCATGCAATCACTGCCGCTAAAAGCAATTTTTCTCTGTTAAATTCAGAAACGGCATATATTTCCTCTTTGCCTACAGCCTATTTACAGTTCTTTTACTTGTTTTCCAATTCCGCCACATTTGTTGCATTTCAAAGGCTTTCCATATTTACATCTTCTTCTGGTGGTTAAGTTCTCTTTTCTCCACAGCAGTAACATCCTTCTTTCCCTTTGGTTTCATGTCACTTTCTTGTTGCTCTGTAGGCGGGTAGGATTTCCTTGTCGTCGGCTTGATGATGGGGCATTGCGAATTGATGTTTGTTAGTAGCTTCCGTGTCCCCCTTGCTTGGATAGGTGAACCTCTACCATTAGCGGTTCTTGGTCTGCTCATTGGTCCTAAGTTGGCAATTCCCGCGTCATTATCAATGAGTTCACAATGATCCGAAGTTGCAGCTAATTCCTTGTACAGATAGTTCAGTTGTCTACGACGACGCCGGTTTTGGTGTGTTTCCATCTCCGTCGGGTTCCTTGGGCAGATGGTGATATGTGATTCTTGTGTTAGGTGCTTTTCTCGTGGACATACTGAACCATACACTTAACAGCTGCCTTGCCGGTTCCAAATCGCATCCTCTATACAGTCTTGTGGGTAAACCGGGAAGGGATAATGATAGAGTCCTACTTAACTGGTTCCTCCCTGATATTGGCATGATGTCTGTAACTCTCCCACCGCGTATACACTTTACCGTGGTATTCTTGGAGACCAGCTGTCATGAATGTCTTACTTATTGACTCTTTTTCCCCCCCCCCCTATGAGGAGCCTGTTTCCCCGTCCGATGTACCAGTATCAGTAGGTTTCTCTCCTATGTCCACCTTGTTGACTCCATGATCATCTTCTGGTTGCTTTGGGTTTGGCCCAGTAGATTTATTGTTGTTTTATGTTCATTTACAGGAGGGAGAGGGAGCGTTTTCCCTTTCTTCTTACCCATGTTATTTCTTTGGTCTTGGTTATGAACCTTCTGTGTGAGCTCTTTCAGCAGCTTGGGTATGTCCTTTTACCGTGGTACACATCCCAGTTGGTTTTGTTCCACCCTGACAAACCACGTCAGGTTTTTTGGTGGAAAAGTTCCTGACACATGATACATTCTATATCGTTTTGTTCTTGTCCGTGGTGTTGTTGCATCTTTCCGTGCATTGGATCGCGTACGGTTACCTCCACATAAGGTCTATCATTAGCTGGAACGAGTCTGTTGCTGGAAGTAATCGCGTATTTGGGGTGGGTATAAAATCGTTGGACCGGGTGCCGGGGCTAATTTGTTCCCGCTTGTTACGGGGCGGTGAGGGTATCGAGGTCCGGTGCTTTTATCGTGCTAGTAACTTGCGGAAATCTATGTCGTTGCATTCCTTACATAGAATAAGATCTCCTTGTCGAGTTTCCGTATCTTTCCTTTGTTTGCAGGTCGTTACAGATGCCCATCGGTGGATAAATGTAAAAAAGGAAGAAAAGTTCCAGAGTCGGTTTTGCAGAAAAAAAGGATCACTTAAAGTTCATTTAAGATGTCGTGTCACAGGTGACTGCACTTTGGAGCACAGTTCCCACCGTCTCGCTCTGTTTCCAACCTAATAACAAAAATCTAACGAATCAACAGGCAAGCCAGACCTTATCAAACTCGCATCATTTTTTCATAACGGTGTGTTTTGAATTCTTATATTCTTGGGGATCTTACATATACGTCAAGACAAGACTAATTCGACAACTTTATGTAATAATTCAGTACAGTTGAGAATATATTTTTCGTTTCATTTAAACAACTTGAAGCAGCATTATTTTTTTCTTAATTAATGAAAACCAAATATGCTGCTTTGTTCATTTGTGCAGGAGTCCAACACCAAGGTCTAGTCGATAATAGGTGTACTCTTCTGGATAGAGACCTTATTGACAGGAAAGCCTGATCTTATCTTAATTATTTAGTGAATGGACCCCATCAGCAGTTTGAAAAGATTATCCTATTTACTGGTTAATCCGTACTAATGTTATTTTTTAGTAGGCTGTTGGATCTTTCATCAGTAGTACACTTGTCTGACCCCGAGTCTGACAGCACGAATTTTTAATTTTCTTGTACAGATTGTCCGCGGTTTCAATTACCGAATATGGTCAACGGCAAGGTTAGTGTCAAAAATTTTAGGTGAGAAGGTAACCCATCTGAGGCATTCCCAAATGAGCTGTCTTGCAGCTACCACTATATATTTAATGGATCTGGCGTTACAGGTTTGTAATTGTTAAATTGTTAAAATGTTAAAGACAAATCAAGAGCAAAAATGTTTAAATTGTCCTTTTAGATAGAAAGGATTTCAATCTCTTGGAATCAATGTGTTGACTGAAATGGTAGTCTTTGGATATCTTAGCCAACAAGCAGCTGGTAATCCGACAATCACAATAGTTTTTTATCGTTGTTTTAAAGAGCAAAAGGCTTCGATTGCCCTGTGAAAAATCGTTTTGTATTTGTAGAAGAAGAAAAGTTGATGATTTGCTTACGCTACTGGCTGATAGTACGATAGATAACCTTGAAGTAGATGGTAATCCGATATTCACAAAAAGTCATCAGATTTTCTTTCGCTAGTTGCCTTTGTTTCAATTGTCCTTTACTGTTTACCCATGAATATTCATCAACCGTTATTTTCACGGAAGAGTACAGAGACCACTTGCGGAAAAACATGTCTGATGATATTCATAGGGGTAAATATCACCTTTTTAATTTTGGGGGTTAATGGCTTTCTCAATTGTAATTGCGCCAATGTCTGGTTGTCTGGATGATTTTATGGTTCAGATTATTTAAAAAAATCTTTGGTAAATATAACTTGTTAAAATTGCTAATTTTGCAGCGTATAGTCTTGCAATTTTGACTGCCTTACACATGGCACACACTAATTCTTTTGTTATATTACACGACTAAATGCCAGCAAATATTCTACGTTCTTTGAGCATTCAATCTCAAAGCGATCCAAATTGCCCGTATGAGTAAATGCTTGCCGTACACTCACATTCCCAAGGCGTTAAGGGTATTCCGTGAAGGGTTTCGATTCATAAGTGTGGGCAGAAACAAACAAGTGTGTCAGAGGGTCAGGTTATGGAAACTCCCGTTAAAGGCGCGGAAATCGTCACAAACACTCGCTTCCGTCCAAATTTCTTTGCCAGGTCATGATACTTTGAGTGAGAGCTAAAGGTCCGCAAAACTGATATTTATATCACGGCCCTACTTTGCTTCTTACTAGTTGTTGGAACAAGCTTGTTCATTAATAGCATATGAAGTTCTCATCGGGTATGGAAGGGTAGAAAAAGGGAAGCTCAATGAGCAGGACAAAATGCCCATCACGTTGGCTCTGTTAGTCAAGTGTAAGGGAGGGTTAGTATGGGGTCTGAAGCAGTGAGTGAACTTTGAAGTGATTTTCTTAATTTCCTTAACTCAGTGGATATACATGGTAACCATTCATATTGTAGCCCATGTCACCAAAGTTTTAAATTTCATGTCAATTTTTGCTCTGGTTGCCATATGGTAACCACGTAAGGCCCCTGATTGGCTAAAAACACTAGAACGGACGTAACTAAATTAACTAAAACAAGCTTACTGGGCCGGAACTGGGTGGCATGTGCAGGGGGGGTAAATAAGCAAGTGAACATGAAGCCGGATTTTTTGATACCGTTGCCATTGCAACCGGCAATCGACCATTCACATAATTTATGGTGTAATTTTATTTGCGAAACACAATTTTGAAAATCGGGCTTCATGGTTCACTAGCTCTATAGTGCTGAAAATGTGTGTCAAATTTTCATGGGGATAGCATGTAAGCGTTCTCTAGTTCCGTTCGTTTTCGTTTTGGTTGTTTGCGTATTTAACGAAACGAGTTATAGACTGTAAACATTAGACAAATTGAGGCCGCGCTTTTGATGTGAAATATGGATTTTTTTTAAATTTCATTTTGTACTGAATTATCATATTATAATGAAAGGAATCATCGAAATCGTTTGCATCCATTGTCCGGTAATTAATTTTTAAAATAAATAATTTTCTAAATATCGCAGGGTGAGCGGAAAACAATAAAATACATAAAAAATCACTTACCCAGTACATTCAATTACTTTAAATTATGGACAAAAAAAAATAATATGAGGATTTATTTACTTCGACTTAGCCCAAATAAATCAATGCGTTAAATGGCGTATAACATAACCATTTAAATTTTTCACATGATAAAAGTAAAGGAACTATGCGTTTTTGGCAAAATGCGCGTACACTGCTCACTTGATCAGCCATATCTCGGGACCGACTGTCCGATTGCGGATCGAATTATAATAAAAAGCATGGGGATTACAATCTACACAATTAAGCCATTGCATATTTTCTCATTTTCGTAAATGGAACAATTTTTTACCAAAGTCAGACTCCAACCCCCTTAAGATATTTCGCGTTTCTGCAGAAAATGACAATAAATGTTTCTACATCTTGGAGGTCATGGGTCTGGTTTCTGGATCTTGTCAAAGTTTGCTGTGTGTTGCTAAGTCTTTGACATTCTCACGGTAGTTTTGACCAGGACGCTCACAAGCAGATGTGACCATTAGGAAGCGAATACAAGTATTGCGGTTCATACACCATCTCTAAGATGAGGCAGGGGTGCGGTACCATCATGGTCACCAGGCAAGTGATTATAGACATATTTTGTTCTTCCTTTCACATGAGCACTCAATTGAATTCTTCCAATTTAGTATTGGTACAACTTCAGCCAATGAACAAGGAAATGGCCGGCTTTAGGTCATGCACATTCATCTGTTACCAGACCGTTATGGGGGCTTAGAGGGACATAATGGAATGAAAAAATGGACATAATGCAAAAGGACCCTACTGAAATCCACTTCCACGGTTGAAATGTTAGATGGTTTCATATTTGTTCTAAACTTATAAAAAATATCTTACTTAAAATATCAAACATTACCACTTGTGTAAAGAGAGGATTGTAAGAATAAATATAAAGGAGTATAAAAAGTTTCATGGTGACCAACAAAAAAAAACTTTACCCGAAATGAAATGATATTTTTCAAACTTTTTTAATTTGATATCTGTGGAATATTTTATAATAAAGAATGGGTAAATGAGCATCTTTGCCTGAAAAAAGTGTTAATTTTGTTGAGTGGTTCCAGATACGATCCACGAACAATGTCACGGCAAAAACAGACTTTGTCAATCGGACATCATTTGTCTTATGCATGGAAATCCCCAATTCCCTAATCGAGCAGATCGTATCTACCCCCCTCCCCCCCGTTGCCCTGACACAAGACAGAAAACAGGTATTTAGCCACAGCTGCATGCTATGATTTCAGATTGAAAAGCCCCCGGTTGCCAAAACAATTTTGTTGTGTAATTATCATTCCATCATGAATAACTGGGACAAGTCTGCAGTTTGTGAGGGGTTACTCAATTGAGTGGGAAGTTTTATGATATCCGGTTATCTCCAACCAAAAAAGTTTGTAGTAAACTATTTTTTTTGTTAGGCCATTGTAAACATCGATAAAATGTGAAGAATTGCTTTTTTAAAATCAAAATTAGGATCAAAAAACATTAGCGAATCACAATGTGATATCATTGGAATAGACACCAAGAACGTGAATGTCAAGGCTTCCGTTCAGGAATTACAAGACAAAAACCTATTAGATAGGAAATAGGGGTTTGAAAAATTAAGGTCACTGACCTCTGATGTCAAGATCCACGCTCCCGACACTCAAGAAATCAGTTTTCAAATATTCATGTGATTTCTATCAGTTATCATAACAGACACTCGGTCATCTTTAGGTATAGACATTGCTATGTAAATGTGATGAAAATTATTTAAAAGCATACTCACATAGAGTCATAAATTTAGCAATAAACTATCACAATGATCATTACAAGTGATTATTACCATTTTATGCCTACATGTGCATTTAAATATTACGTGCGTGTAGGTAATATACCCTTGCACAATTGCACAGAAATTGCACACATATGTTTCTAGGCAAAAGTAATCTGTACTCCAAAATCTAGTCATAGGAGTAAATCCCGGGGGATGGGGGTCTTTATACCCAATATTTGAATTGAGGGCGGATATGGTCAATAGATCACCACCATCGTTAGATGCTCAGGCGTTCATGTTTTTGGAACAAAGAACTTCAATTTACCATAATAGTTTAAAAAACGTTAAAATTCCGCGCGTTCTCGCCGCATGTTTGGTTCTAATTACAAATTACATATCAACGATTATAGGTTCCTAAATGCAAAAATTGTTAGCGCGCTTCAAGCGCACATGTGCTAGTAGATAACGGATCTGTCAGCTAACTCGGTTTCAATCATAAATTCATCAAACCCATCCCAGCCCAAGTCAAAAAGAAATTACACTACTGATCTAGATGATGCCCACTTTATCATGCTGAGCATTGTGAGAGAAAGGGGGGTAATTTAACGGGGTAAAATTTGTAAATGTTCTGTAAGGGGTCTTCATCGCCCTATAGTAAAAATGGATGCCATTCACCTTTGCCATTTTCTTAGTTATTTCTTTTTTTTTTACAATTTGGTTAAAGTTCCCAGGAAATGTGATGATTGCATAGGGTCCATTAGTAACTATGGCCGGGATACAATGTTATTCGTTAAGCACAATGAGACAACTGCTAGATATTAAAGTTTTACCCAACCGAATCTACGATTATGAACCAGATGTGTATCTTGCAAGGTATCGTCATAGCAACATCCAGCATACCGTGGGCAACCTGCAACTTCTGAAATCGGCTTAGGCATGACTCAGGCACCAGTGAAATACGTTCACACTCACGTTTAGTCAGGGGCGTACGCAGTAATGCGATAATCACCCTCTCAGCAGGACGGCTGACTGGCCGGGAAGGTTCAGCCCGCCTCAAATTGCATGATTATTTATATGACTTTCCATGCTGTCATTTCGGAGTCTTCGCTGTGAGGACTACCATCGTTGAACTACAACGCTTCTTTTAATTCTGGACATTAGTCGTCCGACGTGAAATTAGCTATCTATACTACTAAATCGAGATCTGTTTTTCTGGCTAGACCTTCGTTATTCTTTGACCATCTGGGGCTCAATTTTGTCTAAACGTTTTTTCTTAGGAGTCCCAGTGACCCAAAATGTCAAAGGCCACCTACACTGTTAACACTTTCCGTAAATTAAGAAAACAGATTTTCCGTAAATTTACGGATAATCTGTTTTAGAAAACAATAAAAATAAAAAACAAAAAACATAAAAAATGTTAATTTACGAAAGTTATTTCAAAATTTTTGCAGCAAATTTCCGGACTTTTTTTTGGTTTCCGTATTTCCGTGACAGAAATTTCTGTAAATTTACCCCTAAAATGTCTGGAAATTCTGCTGCCAGAAATTTCCCGTAACTTTACGGAAATTTTTTACAGTGTAGAGGTCATTTCCGTAGAAATGCCCGCCAAATTGGTCAAAAGGACCACTGACCTGAGCTTAGAACCAACCTGAGTCAAAGGCCACAACATATGTCAAATGGGCGCACACGGGGAAATGCATTGTTATTAACAATAATCTCAGTAAGTCATAAGGACAGTTATTTTTTGCAGTAATTATAATTGCCATTGTAATTGCGATTTGGACATTCCAAATTTTTGAAATAATACAAATCAGTGTTATTTATAAAATTATTATTTCGGGTTTCCCCTAGAATCACATACCAATATTTGTCCATAAAACTACAAATATTTGCTATAAAACTACTGAGGATCACACTTCGTAGAATAAGAATCGCATCCTTGTAGCCCCTATCGTAAACATTAGTAGGAGATTATGACATGAAATTACTTTGTAACGGTGAGGGCTCTCTTTCACATACTTCATAGCTCACAGACGATGCCCGACACTTTGCCTAAATTTAGACAAAGGAGTTGAAAATAGGAAGCTGAAAAAGGGCAACGCTGTTGCGGAGTTTGGTGTTAACAAATTTAAAGCAGCTAATAAAATACTGTAAAGTAATATTTTTCAATTAAAATCCTTTGGAGTTTGCAAGCGAACACAACTTTAACAGTAGTCTTTCAGGTCTCAGTGTTGGGTATTCTCAATGGTACACTACACTACTGATGGCGTGCAATGAACTATGACCGGCGTGGAAGTAGGAAGTATCCTGTAGTTCACGTGTATGATTCACTGCTAGGAACTTATGTTTGTTATCCATTTGATATTTGACTTTGGGTCCATCGTCCATCTAGGATATCCACAATTAGTGAGGGCAGTCCTGGTCTTCTCTTCCCTTTGTCCTCTCCTTTGATAGTGTCGTTCATTGGTCAAATAATGTAAGGTGATATCCAGTGCCGGCGGATACCAATGTGGAAAGGACAGATTATAGTATTGAGCTATCAGACGAAAATCACCACTAAACAGGATAAAAACACCAAACAAACACTTGCACGCCATCAGTAGTGTAGTGTATCACGGAGAATACCCTTAACTTCCCGCGCTAGACCCTGAAAGACTATTTTAAAGTTAAAAAATATTACTTTACATTATTTTATAGCGAATTTAAATTGTTAACACCAAACTCACGCGACAGCGTGCCTTTTCAACTTCTTATTTTCAACTCCTTTGTCTAAATTTAGGCAAAATGTCGGGCATCGTCTGTGAGCTATGAAGTGTGTGAAAGAGAGCCCTCACCTTTACAAATTAATTTCATGTCATAATCCCCTACTAATTTTTACGATAGGGGGCTATAAGGCTGAGATTCTTATTATACGGAATACTTTCTCGTAAGTGATGCTCAGTAGTGTTTATCTTCATATATTTGTCATCATTTTATGGGCAAATATTGGTATGTGATTCTAGCTAACCAATACTAAAGTGGTGACGTTTCTATTTCCAAAGATATTACTTTTTGTGTCTTGCCATTTTTAATGTGCTAAAAAGGAAAGCAAAACATTTCATTCAGAGTAATAAGCGCAATCTTCATTTTGATACTCACTTAGTGGCTGAAAGTCCTTTTAGAATGTGTAAAGTTTCAGTAGAAACCCGAAGCGACTATCGTCACTTGACCTGTTGACGTTAAGAATGGATAATCTGTCATCCTGACCGCCCAACGTAAAAGATTGTCTTTCATGCTTGCCAGCGCCTCTTCTTAGTTTATGTAATGGCGTTAATTCGGGTCGCTATTCAGTCTTGTTTTGATACACACAGTTTGTATTGGTTCACTGCCGACTGCTGTTATGGAAACAGATCTGCAATATTGAAAGCAGATACGTGACCAAAACAAAAATGGCTGCCTCAAAAAATACACAGCCAAATGCTTACAATAATGACAAATGAAAACGATTCAGTTTATTCTGTTCACGTTGATTCGTCATTAATTTCTTGTTGCTATCTTCAGGTGTTCCTCTATCTTAACACCCGAAGTAAAGATTTAAAACACATGACAGACATTTACATACTATCACTTGCCAACTCTTTCGAAAGCTATTTAAATATGAGGTAAAAGAGACAAATGCAAGGTGGTCACTTTTTTACTAATTTTTTTATATATTTTACGTCCGACCATTTAGGAACCTCGAGTCACATACATGTTTCAGCTAAATACTCAAAGGCCAGTATCCGGGGGGGGGGACTTGGTATTCTGGTCGGGTAACCACCCGCGTTACCAAAAAAAGGTGCGACCTGGACAAGTCTAGAGACTTGCAATATAGGGTATCAAATTCAACCTATGTCTCTGTCAGTCTCACATAGGGTATCAAATTGTACTTTTCAGTTTCAGATACAGTATAAAATCAGCAGGAATTTGTTAGAATGATGATTTTTGCATTGCTATCATGCTCAAAACAGAATAAAATGTCCATAAAATAGCTCAAATGGATTGTAAAATCCCAGGTTAAAATTCTAATAGTAACATTGCTTGGCCCTGGGTCTCGAATAGCGTGTCAATTTGAATAGATCTGGTCTCGGATAGGGTATCCATTTGAGAACCATATCCCGACAAAACTTGTCTCAGATAGGGTAACCTTTCATTTCCGATTCTGGTCTCATAGAGTGTAACCGCGGAACACTTAAAACGCGGGTGATTACCCGGACTCGTGTACAGGTTACCCACCCCCGGCCAGCTATATAAACTATTGCACTCTATTTTAAGCTATGGGTATACTTCGCTGTTTTAAACAATCCCATATCAGTGTTAATTTCATGTATATTGGTTCAACTAATCAGTGCTGCAACACACACACACCAAACGCACCGCAACCACCCCACCAACTCCTCCCCCCCCCACACCCACACCCATACTCACAGAGGTACACATTGTGACTTTTTTTCTCGTGTGTCCTCCCAACTTACTTGTGTTCTTTTTATATGGTCTTGTGTGTCTTTTTTGAGTCTTATGCACTTTGCACTTGCGTGACTTTTGTGTGTGTCCTGTTTGAACCTGTTGGACAATACATGGAAATGTATGGACGTGTGGGGTGGGATACAATTGGATTCTTTAAGTCCCAATACCCAAATTTATTGGTCCAAGCTATGAGTGAAAAAAATTTGGGCGAGACGCAGTACAACCCAATATTGTTCACTCTCGTCTAGCGAAGCGCAATAATTTGGGTATTGGGCGAAAACAAAATCTAAATGTTAATCATTATTATGTTTTTTAGAATCGATTGTGTCCTTATTACTATACACAATTAATTAAGCTTGGCCCACGTTCATGACTTGGGCCAACAACCACCCCGGGGCCAAATGTCTCTGTCAAAATAACAATCCCCTGTCTAACACCAACACCGTCACCTCTTCAGATGACGATTTATCGCGCCGATCTGATGTTTCATAGAGATCCAGTTTTTTTTAATTATCTCCGTCTTCGCGGCGGACGTCAACAAAATTTGTTTCAACTCAAGATTTTCGCTAGTTGCTCGTTGCCTACCAAAGACTCGATTACAGTTCATGGCCACCTTGCTACTGTACGGACACGATCAAGCGATTAACCTTGTCTGCTTTGCTTTACACTTGACCCTTAAACATCATTTACTCCAACAGCGGTACTCTCCTAGTGGGGCACTATCCACACCTTTAATCATCCATTTTATTGTTGAAAATCTACTTCCCTACCTTCCACCATCAGAAACATTAGCCATCATCGCAAGGTAAATAAAAACAAACGCGTCCTTGACATGATCGATGCAAAATTGACATGACATGACGGAAATTCATGTTCACCGACGCTTACCATTGACGCTACCTACTCGTCCCGGGGTACCTAATTAGCCTGGATCCTTGGCCGTCACGCGGCATTCTGCCGTGTAATTCGACTAACATGCCGGGCCACCGTAATGAATATCAAATGATTTACCTAGGGTTTTCGTGTAACGCATAGCGCTTAATACTATCCTCTTTACCCCAGGTGGCACATACAATAAACTGCATTCCGAAATGCGTTCTGTTTAAAATTCACTTAAAGTTAAGGGGGATATTGATCCAAAGGGTGAAATTTTGACACCAAAGTTTCGAGAGAGTGTAAGATTTAATTGAGAAGTGTTTTTTTATTGGTTTCGCCTCCTTCCCATCAATGTGTTATAGTAATATCGGACGGAAATTCTCAAAACCTCCTAATTGGGTGTTAATTGTACTCTCTTGTTCTATATTGGGTAAATTTGACAAAATTGTCAAATTTGACCGGAAGCAGTTCGCCGGGGAACCACAAAATTATTGGTCAAACACACGAAAAAATGTGTCAAATGAAATGACACAGAAAGTTTTAGAAATCACTCAAAATCCGAATCAAAATAACAAATTTTGTGTTAAAAAAGAATCGATAAAACAACCATCAGTCTCAAACTGATAATTTCCGTGTCAAATTGAAAATAGTATTTTTATGAACAAATTTTAACACATTTGGAGGTCAAAAATCCATCGGGAAATTGGAAATTTGACACCCAAAAAAGGAAATATAACCAATGCAAAATTTAGGAAGTGGTATCATTTATGTCAGAACTAGTGAATGCCAAAACGTGAATGGAAACACCGTATATGTATTGGGCATAAAAACATGAGGAATGCAGATGCATGTGCTTGCACTAAAACAAGTGCCATAAGTTTTCATGTCAAACATATGATCGTGGTGTTCGCGATCTTAGATCACAGATCAATTATACAGTCTGGTGGCCAAAATCACGATCGCAAGATTTGCGATTAACAGTGGACAACCAATCAAATCAGCTGGCGGTTTTATGATTCGGAAGTTGTTAAAGATTTTTGTTAGGGGGTCTTTGGGTGAGAGACAATACCAAATTGCCCATAAATAGGGGGGTTCTTTGGATGACATTTTTGCAAATGTTTTAAAAAAGTAGAGGTCTTCGGGTGAACATACAGTTCACAATGTTCCCAAAAAATAAGGGGCTGTGGTTGAAAGTGGTCAAAATTTCAAAAAATATGGCTATTTGGTGCCAATGATGCTGAAAAATGGGGGTCTTAACAGGTACGTGTTGCCCTTAAAAATTGGAACTGCCCACTCCCGGATTAGATATAATTAAAATGTCATTAGTTGTTCAAACTACGTTAAAGGTTGTGACTTATCCTTTTTGTACAATTGTAACCAAAGGTGCAGAATAAGTTGATCAATATCCTCAGCTCTGGAACACGAAAAAATGAGGAAATGACTTAAAGACTATCAAAACAATACAAAACGCATTTTATGTTTTTTAGACAAACTCTCCAAAATACAAATAGCTTTTGATGTGATCAAAACCCTCTTGCCTGCAAAAAATTGTTCATTCAAGGAAAAGTCTCATGCGGAGAGCGACAGCTATCTGCCGGGACTTATGTAACATCAATAGTCATGTGTAGCCCTAACTCAGTGCATCTTGTAATTTTAAGAATCCTGCGATGTTCGCATCAATATCGATGACATTGTAAACCGCATATATTTGTTGGGAGGCACTACCACACATCACAATACATCATGCATACATACATACCAAACATGTATACAGTTCCTTTTTACTGTTTCAAATCGTGTGTATACATCCGTATAGAGGATATTCGTTTTCGTTTCCTCTTGGAACGCAGCCATGGAGGTATCCGTGTTTCAGATTAGCGGCCATTCGTGGGGTCCACATACACTCAGCCGTTTAAAGGTTGCAACGAGCAGATTTCAAATAACAGGTGCTACGAAAAAATGTGCAAATTCTGTTTGGCACTGGTGTATGTGAAGCTTTATATCCAAAATCCCATCTGTAAGGATTAAGCTGAGGAAACTGTTTCTTGGGTACAAAAATTGTGAAATTGTCTAATTTTGTATAGGAGCAAATACGAATTCGCCTATGTTTTCTATTGGAATATAAGCATATGCAAATACCTTTTGTTTTAATTTTAAGTTATTCCATGGAACCAAAAGGTAGGGATCTATTGAGCATTTAATCTAATGAACAATATATATCACAGAAAATATGGATGACTGAAATCTCTCGTTGGCACCTTTAATGGAATGTAGGATAGGTGCAAAGCAGCGTGAAGTTTGTTCCCAGACTACTTTCCCGCAAGATGCGCTAATAGAACAA
This sequence comes from Ophioderma brevispina, assembly GCA_023653785.1. Taxonomy (NCBI): domain Eukaryota; kingdom Metazoa; phylum Echinodermata; class Ophiuroidea; order Amphilepidida; family Ophiodermatidae; genus Ophioderma; species Ophioderma brevispina. The sequence goes on along the minus strand of JAMKCH010049271.1, from coordinate 153,866 downwards.
ACAGTACTGGATGGATGGGGAAATTTCGAGCGTTTCACCATACTCTCAATACTGATGTATTATGTATTTCATTGAACAAACATTTTGGACAAAGCATTCCAAGTTTTCGCCAGACCAAATCAGAACTTCATGTTTTATCCAAGTGCAATGTGCCGGTGTGGCAGGGGATATATGGTCCTCCTACAACGGTGAAGAATAGGGGCACGCGATTCAAGGACTCTTCACGTAACATTATTTCAAGTTATTCCGTTATTGTTATGAAACCCGGACATGGTTCGACGGACCATATCTCTTTTACACCGGTGACCACAGGGAAATGGTTCTTTGTTAAAGCCAAGATCATGATTTCTTATCATTAATATAGCGATCTGCACTTCACAAATTGGTTTAAATTTGTTTAACTTGTCATTCTAGTTTTTGTCGCGTTTTGTCAATTGGACACGTTTAGAAATAATGTGCAAGATGGGTTCTCTTGCGGGTGAAAAGCTGAATTTCTTGTCAACGAATCGATTCGAACAGAGAACTTTTCACCCACAACATGATATGAAAGTTGCTCATGTGTGCAGGGGTCTCTCCAGGATGGTGCTGACCAGCCAAGGTAGGGAGTGAGAGTGTCTATTAGCAAAGAGTAAATAGGCTGTGAAATTCCTCATCGGACCTGTCGTTGCCAACAGATGACTCAGAAAAAAACAAAACAACAAACACACTGTCGCTGTCTGAGATATCCAAAACAGCGTTATCTTTAAATTGATTCGTTACATCTCGTTTGTGGTAATTTCAAACACATTTCATTCTACATCGCGAAATGTTAAGCTGTACAAGTGTCTGATTTTAAGCGTGTTCAGACAGTCCAGTGTAAGAGTATCTGGAGTCCCTGGCTAAACTTGGAGTACATTTAGAATACTGTATACCCCCGAAATGTACTTGTAGAACTAAATTCTTTATGGTACAGAGTGGAACACTCATCCGAAGATACATTCGAGAATACCTGATATAAAGTGCTGAAATGTATCAATATCACTCTCCCTTGTTCCTAAAATGTCTAGATAAAAAGTACATTTCGCGGAATATCCTTAGTACTCTTTTTTGTTGCTGTCAAAGTTAAAATTTCGAGTAATAACAGCTGTAATCGAAATATACTTTTTTCATTAGTAATTTCGAAGTACATTTCAAGTACCACCATCAAGTGTATTGTACGACCATTTAATAGGGAGGAGTCCTGTAAGAGTACCCTAACTGACGTAAATATATAAGGGAATAAAACAGTGACCTTGTTTAGACGGGTACGATGGAGAGAACAAAATGGGACAGATGAACTATAGGACTCTAGTTCGTGACACCGGGCCTCTATATCAGTTTTCTCTTGGGTCGGTTGCGTTAAAACTTTTGATCACCTACATTTAAGAAAAATAAGAGAGAAGCACCAATACAACAACACATTCCTACATGGGGCAAGACTTCAATGCTTATAATCACCGTATGTTTCTTATGTGGGAATCCTCCGTACTATCAGAGAAGATGCACCAAAAGACCACCGACCATTCCACATTTCCTTTTGCATGTACTATTTCACGTTGTATGTAGTGTTTGGATTTTTTCTAACTTCAACAGCACTTTTGCTAATTTCTATTTCTCTACGGCTATTTCCTGCAAAATTGTACTGGATTGTTTTTGCTTTCTACATCAACAGCTAATTTTGCTTCATTTATTTTTTCCTAGCTGTACCCGCTCTCGCGTTTCAAATCAAGTTCCGCTTTAACATGTTTTAAAAGCGTCTTTCCTTAAAAAACGCTTTACCAACGAAAGCGAGAAGGTTTGTCCCATTTCTAATGACTAGCGATCCTGGGTTATAGATTGCAATACAATAGCGGGAAGATGATCCAAATGTGTGTTCTTTGAAACCAACTACGCAAAATTGGTGCCTAAAAGAAATAGTGTACCTCTTTAACACTTGGAAAAAAGCTATAAAAATCACTTTAACAATTCCGCTAAAAAAAAAGTTTCAGCAATGATAAATTTGTAGCTACCGTAACGTTACGGACACCAACTAGTTAGAGTAGTGCCCAAATATGAATCTTGACTTCGACTGTTGTGAGTTAACATCCAACAGATCGCTGTCAACGCACCGTAGACAAGCCTGTACTACGATGTAGTAAAATACTGAAGTGTACAATAATCAATTTACTACTGATGCATTTCCAAAAATCTATTTTAGAAATTAGAACTTTTCTTTAATGGAATTAGACAGCATCCTCCCTTAATGAAACATTTCCCGGACGAGCCCCCATCAATCTTGGCTAACAGTTTTAGTGGCTTTCTAATTCACACACAAATTCATTAGCCGACACGATATATAATATTCAAATGTTTAATTTAAGAGTGTACTTGACTTTTGCAAATAAATAACATTACAAATATACAATTAAAGCTATAAGAGATCTCATGCATGGTACTAATACATACAATTGTATTGTTTTCTGAAATTCTGATAAGTTTATGAACTGCTCAGATACATGAGCTCTTCCAAATACTGAAAACAACTTGAAAGATCTAATTGAGATTTTTGTATTGAAAGAACGAGCTGTTACACACATTTATCGTGTGCCTGTACTTGAACGTACCTTTGAATTGAAGATCGGATTCAATTTAATACCTTGTTTACAATGCTGGTTTTAACTCTGTTGATATGGAATATTTAGTCTATAATTCTGTTCTAGAATTCGGTGTGGTTGTTCTATATAGGTCTCCATCTTACTTTCCAAAAAGTAGAGTAGTAGAGTATACGGTAGTACACGATTCCCAACCAAATAGCTTTTAAGGATTCCATCCACCAAATGTTAACTCGGGTCCATAAGAAGTTCAGATCCATCCAAACAGGTGGCAAATATGCCGATAATGGCAGTACTCAAAAGCGATTCCCCATGCAGCTGACTATCTGGTCAGATGCTCTCGTCCACTTTGCAGTCGTAGCTGACAAATTTAAGGATCAAACGGAAGACAGAATCCCTAGTTAAGTTCACCTCAGGTATTTTGCCAGAATTTTAGTTGTATTTGGGGATACACTATCTATAATTAGAGTGTATTTTGGCACTTATCCTGCAATGTTAAATTTTGAGGACCATTCTCACAGGAAGACTCGGACGTTACGGATGTTAAGTGCGGAGTGAAGATTAGCTTGCCCCAACCAAGAAATCTTTCTAAACATGCTTAACCCAAACAATGCATATTAATGCTTAAGGGGAGAGTTACACCATGAGTCACCTTGAAGTGCCATTTTAAGACTATTTCTTAAATTAAAGAGCACATTTTGCTCTTCAAAATACTTTTTATCTCATTCAAATCGGACATTCGGTTCGAAAGTTATCGTCGATTCTAGTTCGCCAACTGATTCAAAAGCTTGCCTCAAAACAATAAAAAACAAAAGAAATGTAGTGCGCTAATTTCTTTTGTTTTTATTGTTTTTCACCCAGCTATTTTTATCATTTTTCCTTTTAAAATTCCGTAACTTCTTAATGTAACATAGCTAAAGTCTGCAAGTGGTATCATTTTTTTGAAAAATTCATGTACTTTCTAAATCTGCTCTCAAATTTGCATTTATATATAAAATAATTTACATAATATGCAAATTAAGTGTTTCTAGACCATAAAAGCGATATCCTGAATGCGCTGTTTTACAACTTTCCCGGGGTTTTTCTCAGCAACGGAAAGTGCTAGAAAGCTCAAACTTTCAGTGTTTATAAATCATAACATTCTTTAGTGCGCTACAGAGCCCTTTTTTGACATTTGTACCTTATTATTGAAAAAATAATATTTAAAATTCAAAACTCTCCAAACATATGATAAAAATTACACAAAATTGATATTTGATGCATAAAAATTGTGATTTACGTTATAAAATCTCAAAAAAGGGCTCTGTAGCGCACTGCAGTATCTATAGTAGAACACCATATCCAAATTTCAACCCCCCTACTACATTTGGTTACGGAGAAAACCCTGGGATTCCAAGATGGCCGCCCATTATTATGCGAATGAGGTGACCTTTGACCTTGACCTTTATTTTTCGAATATTCTTCACCCAGGTACTAATGACCTAACATGGGATCAAAATAGGATGCAAAATGTAGATTTTTTTTATTTTATGGTGTACTGTCCCCTTAACAAATAGTATCATCTTCCAAGCTACCACTAGTCAATAGAATGTGCACCTTTCTTAAATCAGACAATGCATACCATTATTCAGCTCATAAAAGAAATACTAGACTGGTATGGGCATGGGGTGATCAATAGTCTGATATAAATAAACCATTTGTACTAAAGAATACACCAAGTTTAGATAGTCCAACTGACTTACAACTTACCGAGTGTATTTAACATATGGACAAGAAATGTTCTTAAAATGCTGGACTCGCACATAGCGTAACAAAACAATAAAAATCTTGGTATTTACTATTCCAATGTGACACAATGTGTAAATGATTAGATTTAATTATTTTTAAAGTCCAAATAAACATCCGGTACGAGCCGGTATTAAAATTAAAATGTACTTATTTCTATTCCTATTTGTATGAAAATGATACTAGTTAATAATCATTGTATGTACTTATTGCTCGCGCCCGGAAGGTCGCGAGCTATAAGAGATTACTTCCAGAGAGACACCTGCGATTTTCCAATGTTGCGAACGAGGCTGAGATATTAACATATTTGAGATGTTTTCAGATACATACATTTGTGGCATACTGCTGGAAATATAAACAATAACAATCGCTGATTTGACCAATAATTATGAATAAGATTTCAATGTTACTTCTTTTTTTTTTATAACGATAGCATATTAATGACTTAATACATCCTGATTTGAACAAGGCTTGGTGGCCAGGCTGGTAGCGCTATACCTCAACATTGTCTATGGGCTCAGACGATGGCGGCCAAGACTCTTTCAATATAGCAAATCATCAAAACGAAACAAACATCACTTAGCCTTTGACGGATGTACTCTGCAGCTTCTCGACAGTAGAGGTCAACGCAGAGGTTAGTGAGTGCGCTAGACGTTAGTTAGTGCTGGAGGATGGTTGAGTATCAGAGAAAAAGAACGAAAAACTGGAAGAGGAAGCAAGAGGAGGTCATAAAACTGATGGGACTTATATGGCGAGTTGAAGAGTTGTGGAAAAAATTGTGGCTAGGAACTATACGGGTTAGCACATGGGGGCTACTTTTGAGATAAACAAAGGTTAAAACACGAAAGAATTTTTGGAATGAATCAATACCGTGTTATTATTTAGAAAATGAGAGATACGACTACAGGGTAAAAGATCAATAATAAGTCATGTCATTCGATTTGGTTGGGGTGACGAAATCTACGGGTTATGAAGGGAGAAGTGTGAGAGAGATAATTACAATGTACGGAAAAGTTATCGGATTCAATATTGACGTTTCCTTAGTTAGTTTACATGATATGACGGGAAAATACAGGAACTTGAGTTAATGTTATTAAGTTGTGACTCGGGTAATTGATTACGGGGAGGTTGAGGTGGTGTTGCCGTATCAGTGATCGCTTCTATTTCAGTGCTTCATCATTTAAAATTTATTTCACCCGGAGGCCCAATCAACAAAAAGTTGTTTTTCCTTGGGGCGTGGGTACTCATTAACATATGTACAATTTACAAAATACAATTTATCTTAAGCTAAAGTAATGGAATACATGCAAAGCCAAAAGCATAGCAAAACAAATATGACAAAACATGAACACAATCCAAACAAAATATTAAAACAGCAATTTAACAAGAAAACTCTTTGATTTTTTTCTGAATACATTTAAAAGTAACAGACTGTGAATAGTCTCATCAAGATGTTCCAATATATGGCACCTCGATAGGAAAGACTACGTTTTTTTAGGTGAGGAATGACAACAGTATATTAACTGTGCGAAATTATAGCTGTTATTAGAGTAGGAGAAAAGACGAGTAAGAGGGGGAGGTGCTATACCACTTAAAGATTTTGTATGCTAAAAGGGAGCAGTTGTATTGCTGGCCCAGTGAGAGTGGTTGCCAATCGAGGCTGGCTAAGAAACCAATTACTGGGTGCGTCCCATTTAGCACCGCAATTATTCGAGCAGCCTGTGTATAATCTGTAGGCGGTTGGCAACAGTAATACCACAATTTCCCCACACACCATACAGTATTCAAGATGGGGAAGAATAATTGCCATTATAGAAATTTTTTAAAATATCATGAGGAATAAGAGAATTGCACCTTTTTAAACATAAACATACCTTTCAGCGCTTTTTTACGAACATGGCGGATGTGATGTGACCAAGTAATGTATCATCAATAAGAACACCAAGGGTGTGTGCACTGATGCATCGCGATATGACACCATTATGTTCACACTTATGTTGGTATGGTCTTTGAGAGAAAAGAAATTCTGCCTAGGAAACTATTAACATAACTCAGTTTTTTGACATTTATGATGAGTGTTACTCTGAACCATTGTTAATAAGTAGCGGACCATTTAATCAATTCCACAATGTTATTGTTGAGTTGGAAGCATACTAAATAAGGGTGTCGTCAGCATACTACTACTTTACCAATGAGAGAACATATTTGGGGTAGATCATTAATATATACAAGAAAGGCAAGGGGCCATCAATCGCGGCCTGTGGCCTTCCGCAAACAATATCAGCACAATTGGAAAGTGGACAATTAACGGAAGTTACTTGTGTACGACTGTAGGATAATAGTCAGGTAGAAGTTAAGGCACACAGCATGAGGATGGAAATGAGTACAGACTTTTTCTCTGATAGAGTTTAGTTCATTAGGACCTAAACCAATAAATTTTGGAGGGTGTGCAAAATTTGTACGTGGCCATTTTTGAAAAACAATATGGCTGCTACCATGTCCAAAATCAATAAATGATCCCTTATGTATTTCCGATAGAGACAAATATTCTCGGTACTCGGGGTTTAAGCACGAGAAAGTGTTGGTAAAGTAAGTTTATCATTACATTGCCACAAAATCCCAATAATTTGCTTGCCGCAAAAGTCAAATATGCTCTCGGGATCATTAAAATGACCTTAACACCTCCATTATACCTATTACGCTACTTGAATTACATGCTGAACACCTTAAAATATGTTCTGCAGGTGTTCAAAATCGTTACAATGATCACACCTGCAAGTGTTACTTAACACCTCTAGAATGCATTTCCAACGCATCCGACACGTCAAGTGTTTGACACATTGTTGCAGTTTAGAGGCAATGCATGTCTATATGTAGTGCTTTATGCTTTACACTTATTGAGATACATGTATTTGATCACTAGAACCCTTTAGTTGTCATTTCTCTGTATGGACAATTTTCAAAATTCAAGATGGGCAGCCAAAACAGCCGCATTTAAAAATAGTAAAAACAATTATATGTGTCTTATATGTATTTATCATCAATAATTATTATTATAAGGGTAAATAAGGTATGGGATAAGTATTTGACCATTTAACTATCTTATCTGGAATTGCTGTTTCTTTAACATGCAAACATGTAAGATGGGGCCAATGTGGCTGCATTTGACCTTCATAAAATGTATAAATTACGATAGATCGTTTTTTTCTGTTGTATTTGTTAAAACACCCAAAATGATTTTTTTTTTTTTTTTTAAATTAACGTATGAGATGTATGTCGTTGAGCATTAATAACTCGTATGTGGTATATTTGTTTTTACAACATGACTTAAAATTAAAATGACGGCCAGTATAGTATGACTATAAACATTTCGTAGGTTTTAAAGAGCTAAAGGCAGTCATATTGGCTTCTATCTTGATTGGTAAGCTTGTTAAACACACTTGAAATGTCAGAATGGTTCCTACTGGGGATAGAGCGCCGATTATACCTCTATCACAAATATTTGATGAGTTATGGTCAATTGGTTGATTTCAGGGCATATTGAGTTTAGGGTGGCCATATGGATTTGATGGTAAGTTGTGATCTAATCACGTCAATAACCGGTCCAAAAGATTCCTCGTGATTTAAAACCCGGATTTAGTGCATAAAATTATGCCTTTGAATGAATTGCGAGTGTAGCAGCATATTGGATTTCTAGAAAATAGGCAATGCACGAAATTTTGCACACCCTCCAGAAATTATTAGCTTGGTCATCATTGACAAAAATCGATCAATAGAAAAAGTCTGTACTCCATTTCACCCGGAGCCACAATTCATTTGCCCTATAACTATGAAACCATGCAATTACACTATTTACTAACACAATACATATTAGTTTAGTTAGGAAGATACTATGATTTACGGTGTCAAATGCCTTCTTAAGATCCAACATGCATAATCAAACCATAGACCCTTATCAATCCATCGTACCAGTCTCATTAGATTAATAGCGCTGAAGTAGTAGAGTGGAGTGGACGGAAACCAGATGATTGATATTAATAAGACCATTATCATTGAAATGTTTAATAGCTGGATCAAAAACTGCCCTTTCAATACAAATGTTAGAAATTAACAACAGAATTTGATATTGGCCTATATTGCTGGGATCACTTAGGGTCCCCAGCTTGAAGACTGGAATGTATTTAGCTTTTTTACAGCATGCTGGAAACTTAGGAGGTAGGGAAGGATGATTAATTAGCTGAGTTATAATTGGAGTGATAATAGGTGCAGCTAATTTAATGTAGCGTGGCTGTATATTAATATAGTCCTGTAGCTTTCTTTCGGACATTTAAGAAGTTATTGAAGGAATAATCATGAGTTACAGGAACAAAATCAAAGTAGGCCCAGCATATTAGAAGTACTAGCATCAGAATTACAGAAGTCTGTATCACTGTTTTGATCAGCTAGCTTAGGCCCAAATTTAGCAAAATTAATTATTAGTCATTAGCCAATATCTTTAGATTCAGTAGTGGGCCCATTGGAAGTGTTTATAACAGGATTTTAGCATTTTACTTTTAGATGGAATGACATGTTTAAGTGGCTCCAAGGTTTTCTTAATATTAGTTTATTTTCATCAAAACATTGCTGAGAAATGCTTTCTTTTAGTTCGAATTAATTTATTGTTTAATTCTAATTGTACGATAATATCCCAGGCAGTTATGATTATTCTCTGACTAATGGAATTGTTTCAATATCTTGTAGCGAATCATATCCAAACCATCATATGTGAGCCATGGAGCAGATTTGTTACGGATTCTGCGCTTTTTGAAAGGAGCATGCTTGTCTATAACCTCCAAAAAGATTTTCAAACAGTTCAGCTGACATATCAATATCACTATTATTTAAAACTATGTCCCATTTAATATGAGCTAGGTCATTTAAAAATTCCTGCGCGTCAGTAATTTAGTATAAGTACGTGAAACTTTATATTTATTGATTATGTATATGGCTATTGGTACTATTATTCCTTGATGTACAATTAACTTATAGATCTACCCAAATTGCAAATGGATTGGAGTGGTCACTGATACCAGGCATGTTGACCTGAGTTACAATTTTAGAGTCGTCAGAAGAGTATATTAAATCATAGTGTCTCACTATTCCTAGTTATTCTAGGAGGTTCCTTAATTTAATTTGACTTAAATTAAAGCATCACAAATAGCTTTAAGTTTAATGTAGAAAACAGTGGGGGTTGGTTGACATGAGGTCACAATTTAAATCCCCCATTAGAATATCATCCTTTCTGCAGACTCAATAATTGAAAGGAGATCCTGGAAGCTATCAAATAAATCAATAGATGAACTGGTAATTATACCATAGAATAACAATGACAGGTTCCTTTTTAAGTGGACTTGAATTCATAGCAAGCAGCTCAAAGTTGTTCACACACTATTCACTTCTTAATTTCTGGTTGCAAGTTTGCCCTAAACATAGAAAAGCAACACCACCACGTCTATTTACACTCAGTAGCTTTATGTTTCCTATCTTTCCTATCACAAGTAATAATTCTTAATATTTACATACTCATCACGATATCATCATTAAGATATGAAATGTTCACAAAGTCCAAAAAATCTATGGGATTTACATTTCAAAAGATTACCAGTTCATAAAAACTTGGCAGTGAGACTACAAATATTAAGTTGAGAATAACAATTCCATTAGAGTTGTAACGTAGTAGAACATAAACGGGTCAATATGTTGTGATTGGTCTGTTTATAGCACTATTTAAATTTTCTTTTCGATGGTGAGAATTATCACTGTGGTTGATATGTATTACATCATTATTCATTGGTATTAGAGAGTGGCACATTATTAATACAATTCTTGAACCGGTTACACGAGATAAATCATTATATTACCTGAGGACACTTTCCATTGTGTGATAAATCACTAGGCAAGTCTATAAGATATTCAGTTACATTGTCTTGGTACGTCACTACAGCTAGCGGGAGCCCGTAAGCGCGGCCTCCCACTACTGGCACTAGTTGGTTATGATATAGTATACTCGTCCGGCCTGAACTAGGGAATGACGTCATAGCTTTCACGCAGGCTAAATATGCAAATCGCAGTGCATTATTTTTCAAGAATGCACTAGCGCCTGTCGATAATGCACGGGTCATCAGTAATGAACACGGGTCACCAACAGGGAGATGGCTTACTCTTACAAATATAAGGGCATAGGTCTGATAGTATATCCTAACGTCCCTTAAAGGGACATAATGGATGAAAAAAAAAAAATTGACATAATGAAAGGACCCTTACTGAAATAATTATGCCAATTTTTTCAATGCCGTTATGTTCCTTTAAAGCAATAATACCACATTTTTGAAGATCGCCCCCAATTTTTCAAATATTTGGATGTTTACACGGTACATGGTAACTGCTAGTAAACTATACCAGTGATTGGTTAAGCTGCCTATGTGTCGCAAACGAAGGAATTTGTGACTAGAATAATCAATATGGAGAACTCCGATATAAAATTCAACACGGCTGGTGGCAAACGGACCTTCCAATAGAATAGCAGGAAATAGCGTCATGTAAGTAATATTACAGGACTGTCCCAATAAAAAACTAACAATCAAACTAAAAATTATAAAAAAAATAAATGTGCATTTTTTCGCCTGATATTTTACTTTATTTGGTAGACCGGATTCAAAGCTAAATCCTCGCTTTTATTCCATCCAATTTGTGGACCCTAAGCGGAGATATGTCAGTTGAACACAAAGGATTAAATACCCCTTGAGGCCAGTAGGGTGTGTCACCAGTTTCAGTTCCAGAAAACTAAAGGTATAAGGGTGGTTTGTAGCATCAAAAGGGAATGAAACCCTTTTCAAACAAAAGAATATTGTAATATCAAAGTGAAGTGTTATATGAATTGAACTAATCAATATATTATTTTTCAGAAAAGCACCAGAAATTATTATGTTGTGGGTGAAATGATGGACTCACTCTCAGGGGGGAAACAATCATGAAATTCATGGAAATTGACTGCTCGAAACTTAATGTAACAGGCTAAAAGTCTGTTGAGGGACAAATGTGAGGACAAACGCTCTAAGGGGGACCATTTATCCTCCTTATTCCACTGCCTCAAGATGCCAGGGAGGGAATATAATGAAGAAAGCAGTGTTCAAAAAGCGCAATAAAGGAAGGATGGTTGTGTTCAAAGTCTCAGTTTACTTCAATAGGGTGTTTGTTGGTCTACCATCTGCGGAAAACCTGGAGTGAGGCTGAAGACAACAAGACTGTTTGGGAATTGAATTTCCCAATGTTTAAATGTATTTATTAGCAATGCGACAGTGTAAAGTTTATAAGTTTGTTATAACCCCCCCCTTCCCCCCCCCCCCCCCCCCCCCCCCCGCCCTCAAGACAGCACTGTATACCTACTTTTTATTTAATTTTCAATAAAGAATCTTGAAGGTGATTTTCAATGGCAACTTTGTTGATATCATTATAGCCGAAACTGGCCCACAGGGTGTTCAACTGTCGCAGATAATTAGCCATAACTCCTGAACAAGACCCCAAATTACACCAAACTCAAATTCTCATAAAAGCGGAAAACACTCCTAAAAAGAACTCAGTAAAAACTACAGTTGAGATGAGTTAAATTTGAGCCCAAAAAAAATAATCTTTGATTATAGTTTTTTTGGGACAGGCGGTACACTCATCCAGTTGTTTATTGGTTGGGCAAGTCAAGTTAGGGGGGCATTTTCTGCAGGTGGCACTATGCGTATTTCATGATAAATACACATTTTTTAGCATTCTCGTTCGTAGTGTAGTTTTCTAGACAAGACACCAACATAACTGTGCAAAAAATATCAAATTTTGAAAATTGGGGGCGCTCTTCAAAAAATGTGTGTTATTGCTTAACTGCATTTTTTGCACTTTCAATAGGGGAAATTGCCCATAGATCTCACAAGCAAAAAAATTGCGGTGGTTGTGGTTGGTAGTCATTCCGAAAAGAAACGTTAGGGTATATACCCTCTAAACATTTATTATCTATTGTCAGACCGGGCTAAATTGATTGTGTTGAACAAATATTGGTTTCTCGAATAAGTATAAGTTGAAATGAATGTGTAGACAATTCCAAATGATTGTGATATTGTACGGTTTTCTTCAGAAAAATTGATTCATAAACGCGTAAACGCTATTAGTGCCCTCAAAGGACTAAGCTTTTGACATTTTAAATATTGAATAAAAATCCTAAAGTTATAATTGTCAAGTTATGCAAAGCCGTTCAGAAAGTTTGGCTGATATAATGTGCTATATAATTAGTACATACGGAAATCAAGTAAACTTCAAGAAACCCGAGAATTCACAAAATAAAATAGTTGTCAATGCAAAAAAACCGGTCCAGTTTTTGCACATGAAATGCTGCGTTGACTTAATATCTGATACGTGGCGTTGGAATTGGTAGGTGAAGAAAATCCCTATGCATGTATATGCAAATCATCACTCATGGGTTTGTTTGCAGAGGGTAAGGGAACGTGCGGAAAGTCTAATCTTTCAGTGTCATACCGTATTCATCACTAACGGGCTTGTTTTGAAATTGCCAAGGAGGTTGCGAGAAAGTAGCCACTCTAAGAGTCTGAGAGAGTATGAATATTTCTCGCACAATGCAAGATTTTTTCAAAACAAACCAATCAACAAATGAAATGAGTCAAGTTTTACGTAGTACGATGCCCTTAAATAAGCACTATTATATAGAGCATGACTCTGGACATTTCGAGTCTAGGGTGTTTTAGTTTATTTTTTTTTTAAATTACCCTCATTCTTTAGATAAATTACATTAAGTATGACGGATAACAACCTCGTCCCAATGCATTCGTCAGGATAATTGCATTTGAACCGTTAGGGGTTCTCTGTGTAGGTACAGTCATGATAATTGCACTGACCGTAGGTCTGCGTACAGTTTGGTCTGTGTGAGTCTGTTCGGAGTTGAGAATCAGGCCTGCCACAAGACCCATACCGTCAAGTGCAGATTGTCCTGACGAATGCACTCGGCTGAGGTTCTTAACACCGTCTGTATAAGCTCACGCCATTTATGGGTCGTCTTGACACCACAGCGCCGGCCTATTATTGAATCTTGGCAAACATTGGAAAAATCTTCAATGCCCTAGGGTTTATCAACCACATCATTATCTGCTGAGCGTACGGCGGTCCGGTAATTAAGTACGTATATCCTGTTCTAAAATTGAAAGCGTAAATTGAAACCAGCGTTTGAAAATTCTCAAGAAAAAAATACCGAACAGGGGCATTGTGGGTAAAGGGGATGCGGCCCGTAGCGATGCGTGTCACTTTTCCGTGTCTGCGGAGCAACGAAGTACCCGACACAAACGTTCAATTTTCTCGCTAGGTTCTATAGGTTCAGACCCAATTACGATACATAGGCCTAATGAAAAAACAACATAGTAACAGACCCTCTGATGCAAAAATCTCCATAAGAACACATTTCCGTATGCCGGAGATATTGGATTTAGTTTCATATGCTTACATTCGCTATGACGGAATGATAACGTTAATCTCTCTAGCGCCAGCACTAAGTTTAGATAATATCTTTGCAGTATGTGACACAGACCTACTTACTTTCCGGCACGCCGTAGGCTGAGGGTGGGGAACTCTGTCAGATAGCGGTTGATTTGGATTTCTGTACATTGCGGTACACGGGAGATTGCGGCAAAATACTTGGGCCTTCGTAACGATTTAACGCACCAAACTATTCCGAAACTCAATTGTCAGTTAGATGACTCGTTTATAAAAGGTTTATTTTTGGGAAAAAGACGAAAAAACCGGAAAATACAGCATACAAGCAATATTCTTACCTTTTCAGCTGCTCAATTCTCGATTCTGCCTATCCAAGTCAGACACACGCCGGCTACAAAAAAACTCGTGAGGACTAATGGTCTTTTTTGTCCGGAAACCAATTTCTAACATCAGATCGACCACTTGATTAGTTGATTTCGCGATATCCAAGGTACGCGAAACGTTTTTTCCTCTTGTTCAAGTAATCGCAGAGCCTTAACACAGCGCTTAGCTGCTGGTGAGTCAAAAGACGTAGGGAATGTCTAAGAATCAGCCGGACAAATTAGCGATGCGGAAGGGAAAACGGAATAGGTGGCGCTGTGTGCCAACAGTACTGATGCTATGAGAGCGTAAAATGGTTTCTTTGTGATCTGTTTGGGTATATATAATAATCAGCAAATTAAAATTTTATGTATTCACCTTGTAAGTTACGGAGCGCGTACCAAAATGATGGAAAGTCATTGGTTTTGGTCTTTGTGAGATTTCTTTAAAAAATTCATTGACATTTTGCCAATGTTGTTTATGTCCGAGAATAAATATTGACCAAGTTATGAAAAGAAACAATTCAACCCATTGTAATATACAATTAACGAGAGACTGGTACATTTGGAAAATAGTACGCCCCTCTAGATTGTCAAAATGGATATTTTGGCCTGGTTATACAGCTGAATATACATTAGCCTCATCTGAAATTATTAAGCCCAAATCAAGCGCGCTTAGGGTAAACAGAACGCCGGCGACATTAATTCAGCAGACGACGGGGACACAAAAAAACCCTCGTCTATTGAAGCCTGTATAGACGATTCTAGGGACACGTCACCGACGCTAGTCACCGACGGCAATTCGCGCATGTGTAGTACCATTCTGACTGGACTGACCTAATGGCACCCGCTTGCAATATACACACAACCGAATGCAGTAAATCTGTGTGACATTGAAGTGTCATGCAAACCATGCCCCTTGACCGCGCCACAAACACGGTTCCGAGCATATAACTTACAGAAATCAATACTGCCATTGCGTTTCCCAGTCAAACTTGGTTCATGCCGGAAAATAGCATGCATATTTGACATTGTCACCGTATTAAATAGGAAAGCACTTGCAATGATGACACTGTGGGTTCAGGAATGATCAAATAATACCGGACACAGATATACATCTCACTAGTCACATTATTATCGCGCTAATCTAGATTATTTAGGAGTACTTGTTCAACCCTAATTTGCCGGGATATTTGACTCATGGCGCAACGTTCTAACACCAAAAAACAACACCAACACTCACCAACGAAAGTCTTATTTAAATTCTGTCTTCAGCTTCCGATAGCCGGAGACCATACCAGATTTTCCCATTATCATGTGCGGCATCTTAATTTTGACCACCTGAGGTCTAAAAAGTCTCTCGTCATGAACACACATTGCAGAATTTCCAAAATCTCCCCAAGCAGTATCACAGATATGACGTCACCATTCAGTAATGAATGTAATGAGCGGCGCTCTTCATTTGTAATTGTATACGAAGAAGTGTTTTCGTGGGGAAATAGCGTGTAACACAAGAAAACACACGTCAGAAAACAGGCACCTTGTTTGACCAGTCTATGACCTTTGTGGTTTTAATATCAATGAGTACGAGTCTATGATATTCATGTAATAGACCGTATTCAATAGCCAGCCATGTTGGTGGACAAGATAGAAGCATTTCAGTACTACAATACATTCACCTGTCAATGATCCCTGTGCAATCGCTAAACATGGATCGATTGACAGCCTAATGTATTGTAGTCGTGGAATGTATGCATCTTGTCCACCAACATGTCTGGTGGCTGACGTCATATTGAATACGGTCTATAGACACATTTGTTACGGCAAACTTAAAAGTTAGCCTACAATTAGGAGGCCTACCTGGATGTCTTTAGCCTCTTATTAATGTCCCTCTCTGCTTTTGGGTATGTGTAAAAGATATCTCTATTCTTCCAATGGCCCCAGACTATCATTTGCGAGCAAATTGAAGAAATTTCATATTTTCTGAAAACGTGCCAGTGCCACTTTAAGGAGCGATTCAACTGCCAATTATCCGACATTTGATGGTAGTTGAACCGTATCTTATTGTTTACAGCAATAGAAACCATTTCTAACCCGAAAGAATCGGGCAGAACAGGCGGCTTAAAGGAAGATGGCCCGATTTAAGTCTATAAGTTGTTCATCTTGATAGAATGGCCTTCACCCCAAACCCCCATCTGTAAAGTTTCGCGCCGATATTCCAACCCGTTTTGATGTGAGAGCTAAAAACGTGGTTTTACAATCCCCATAGAGTACTGTGTAAAATTAATATTGGTCGACCAAAAAGGGACACATTTTCGCTCATAACATCTCAACCAAACATCCTTTAGCCCTAAGATTTCACAGGGTAAATGAGAAAAATAGTAGCTTTCTTCCGATATCAAAATTTTGACCACTTCCGGTAAAATCTGGGGTCCCTGGGGACGAGGCTATTAGCAATCGGGCCATGGACCTTTAATGTAAACGCGAAAGCAAAAGCGGAAGCGCTAGTGAATTCGGCAGCCATAACGGAATAAAGTGCAGCATCACATGCAGTTTATTCCGTTGAGGCTGCCGAATTCACTAGCGCTTGCGCTAGTCGCTTCAGCTTTCCCGTTTTACACTAAGCCGAACAGACAAGCAACCGGTGGTTGAGTTTAGAAGCCGCTGTTCCATAATAGACTTACCGCTGTGATATTTCAAGTAGTCCTACGGAATAAGGCTCATGCACTGATCTCCATACGATGGATTGGAAACCTGGTACTTGAGGCACTGACGGCCATATTGGTAATCCAAAAAGAGCCCAAGCAGGTGGTTACAAGAGCCAGTCATTTACACAAAATGTGTTCCCATTGAAATGTGGATAAGCGACTACAGAATCAAGCCAATTCAGTGAGCTCATTGTATTTGAAGTGGCGCGCGTGTGGGATGACATGCCTCTAAAATGGGCACTTCTGTTAAACAGGTGTCTCTTGAATGCTATTACTGTTGCGTAGCCAATCCATTGTATAGAGATCAGTGGGCTCATGCACACAGTGGTTGTAATATATTCAACCATCGTGTCACCGGAGGAAAAGTTTTGGACATCGTCGATCACTTGGGAGAGGAGGCAGAATATGTGGCCCGATTCACCTGTTTCATGAACGAACTAAGATAATCTGGCCGTTCGTGTTTACAAAGAGAGTGCAAAGACGTTTGTTTCCCTTTGTATCCAAACCAAGAGCGCTCAAAAGTCAGTAATATTTAACTCACCTGTTATATTGAATACCATTGAAGTAAATACGATTAGAATGTTTTGAGAGTTAAAGGCTGACTCAGAGATTTACCGAGGATGGCACCCAAAACTTTTCAAACAAATTGTGTTTTTTGCAAATAAATAATCCTTGTTCAACCACTGTGTGAAATAGCTAAGCTCAAATCAATGTCTTTCAAATAGAAAAATCACAACTTTGCTACAAACTTCCGGATCCGTTTTTTTTTTGTTAAACACACAGTATCCTGTGACACTGCTATACAATACATATATGTTTACAGGATCAAAACGAAAAACCCTATTCATCTCAAACTTCGGAATTGCGCATTTTATGTGAATATCTTTAGTTCTAGTTGACTATTTTTAATTATTATATACCAAAAATTATATTTCAAAATCCCTCAGTCAGCCTTTAATGTAGCTATAAATGCGTTTACGTTGTGTTGAATGATTTCATTAACCACAGAATTGATTTTTCTTTGCAAAGGTCACGCGATAGTGTGTGTGAATGTTGTAAAAGCCTAAAGTCACAAAATTTACTGTTTTTCAGATATTGTCACTTTGAAAGGTCCACAACGTAGCTCCTTGTTCCTTGGGAAGGTTGTAGAACCATAAACGTCTAACGCGATACTGTCACAGGAGGGTGATTTTTCCATACATTCCATACAGTACAAGAACATAGTGTGGGTTGGTATGTCAATGAAACAGTTCCCGTAGGATTTTGGTGCTAAAGTTGATTTTCTTGCTGTTTTTCATTCAATAGGGACCAGACAGTCAGAAAATGATGGGGTGCAAATTTTCGGACTGCTGCCCCCTTCCTCAGGGGGAAATGTTACTACAAGGGAAAACAATAAAATTAAAATCGAGTCAAATTGTGTTTTAATGTACATTAACATGTTCGTCTCCTTATAAGGATTAGAAAAAGTATATATTTGCCTAGGTTCCGACCTTTAGTTAAAGCGCTATCACCCCATATGCTTTCAAGGTCATCCTGGGGTAAAATTTACCCAATGCTCAGATTTTGTTGAAACTGGTTATAAGTTGTTTGTATTGCCTGACAGGATCCAAAAATGTATTATTTTACAGTGTGTGACATTTGGTTGGCTAATTACATAGCAAAATGTCGCAAGGGTCTGCATGGTCTATGGGGGTCACCAGAACTTTCCCTGGATGTCGCAATGGTGATTTAAAAAATCAATTAAAATGCATTTTCTGTTTCAGTATGACACAAGGAATCATTTGACACCACTTTCAACAACATCGGAGCATTTACCCCCAAGGTGACCTTGAACCATTACGGGGCTATACCGCTTTAACTAAAAGTTGGAACCTAGGCAAATATATATTTTTTTAAAACACAATTTGACTCGATTTTATTTTTTCCCCTGTACTAACATTTTCCCCCTGAAGAAGGGGGCATCAGTCCGAAAATTTGCACCCCATCATTTTCTGACAGTTTAGGTCCTATTGAAACCCAAACAGCAACAAAATCAATTTAGCATGAAAATCCTTCGGGAATACACACCAACCGTGCAACCCACACTACACCGTTGAACAGTATAGTGGTTTGTCAAAGCATATCTATTGGCTATGCCAATCTCTTGCCTCTGTTGATCAACATTACTATCATATACATTTGTTTTAAAAAGCCCTTTTGGAGTTCAGACATCGCATGCGCAGTGTCAAAGGTCAGCTGGAATAATATACTTCCGGTAGGTGGCGATCCCTGTACAACTTGAATGGCGGCCCCCTTCATGAGTAAAGCTGCAAATACACAGCTGCTATGTCATTGCGATAGTAAAGTAACACTTGTAAGCTTGCGCTGGGAAGTATAGAAATGCAGGTAAGATTTACAATTGCATCTAATGCTTTCACTTTTGCTCAAATTCGAGTTATTCACTGCTCAATGCATTTTCAGATACTCATCCTGAATCGGAAGTATACCATTTTCCGTCTACGCATGCGCTGTCTGAACTCCAAAAGTGCTTATTGAGACAAGCAATGTATTTTCTGGACAGTAACGTTGACAATTTTGGTGCAACGGACTTGATTGGGCGGCGACCAATAATAGTTTGTACTTTTGGTAGCTGCTTCCATTATAAAAGACGGCACTAATAAATGCATATATTTCAGATATGATAACATGAAACTATAACTGAATGGAATGTAATGTGAACAGAATCATTTCAAATCATCACTATTGTTTGTCATATTTTACCATTGTATTCAAACAGTGCGACAGATATTGGATTTTTAATGATAATTAATGCAAACACACCAGTACAAATTAAAAATAACTACTTTTCTTTCAAATATTTTATTTAAACATCATATCAGAGCAGAACATAATGAGTAAACGTGTAAACCCTGGACCTATACCTTGTTTTCATCAAAATACAACACTACAATTGATCTTTCATAAATGCAGACACTCGTATAATGTTATCTCACTGGCACATTCTCCTACTATTGCGTCGTACGAATGGTATTAATGCGTTAATATCTTATTAATGCACAATGATCGACATACTATATTCTAAGTATAAATCTTGGTTGTTTAAGCTTTATTATTGATAGCCCAAATGAGATGAAATAGCGGTAAAAGCAGGTAATTTTTGCAGACTCTATGTTCTCATCAGCTATATCGCGATGACATTTTACGTATCTTAAAAGCTTGGCTTTCTATATAAACACAGGTACCAAAGCGAATCGCTTTTGGGAGTATAGGCCATCTTGAAATACTTGAATAATGTTATCGAGTCTACTATCTCCTTTTATTCTTACACTAAAACAAGTTAGCACATATAATTAAATGGGTATCTTCTTTTCCATAAAGCTGTAGAAGATACAATTTGATATACTGTATCTTTGGTTTATCACTTGAAAGGGTCCAAAGCAGCTGATGATTTTTTTCTCTTTACAAAACAAAAAACAAAATAGGAAAAAGATTTTTTAAATATCATCGCATTAGTCTTGCTAAATAACAAGACTGTTATGATTATAAAAGCTAGTATTTGAGATTTTAGAAAATGTCGCATTTCACACGACGGTAGCACCTACAGTTTCGGCATATTTACTTGAATGTTCAGAGATACCTTGATTTGTAACAGATAATATGGTATAGGACTGGTGACATTATTTTGAAAATAGATTTTAAAAAGTCCAATCATCACAAAAGATTTTTGTGGGTATTCATAGACCAACGCCTTCGTTTCAAAGTATTTATGAACAATCACGTACAGCAAGCATAATGTGACATAATGACTTAAATGAAGAGGAGTTACCTTGTTTCTAATGGTGAAAGAAGTTACGTCCAATACCTTTGCGGTGGAAATGAGCATTGGTTTTTTTATACGCCACTAGTTTAAAATGTTAGTACTCCCCTTATTAAAACATGATGGAGTTATATATACTTTGAAATTATATAATAGGAGCTTATGTAAAAATATAAATTTTAAACTTGAAACTACGTATTGCTTTTACGGGATCGGTTTCGTAAGCCGTTAATTTTACATCATTCTGTGTTGACTTCTGGGAGTGACGCCTTACGGCCTTTACGAAACAGATCTGCATTCAAAAAGCCAATTTAGTAATGAGCTTGCTAACGTCATTAGCGAGTTATAACGTTTAGTGAAAAATCACACCAAATAAAAAAAGCGTATCATGTGCCCACAAAAAAATCGAAATATGTTTATAGTTTCCTGAAGTTGAGCGTGTTCACCAGCTCTGATGCTCTTCGAGAGGGATGTTTCCATCAAGCATGCAGAGTTATACATCTTTTTCCATAACAACAGATCTGTCTACTCCTTCAGGCATTTAGATTTACAAGCAATTAACCCAGAAGCGGGTAACCTTTCTAGCGCACTGGGCCCTATTTAGACTTGTCCGGAAGTTGGAATGATGTCTTTTAGCTGTCATACATGCGGTAAGTCCACTGCCTCGCAGCGTTTCAGAGGCACGTGCGCGATACGCATGCTAAATAGCTGTGCGAAAGTGATGAAATCAATCCATCATTTTAAGTACCATCCATGTGATGGTGCACGGGCCGCGCTATATATGTTGTTGGAGTTTGACGCGATCGATTCTTGTTTAAGCAAATTATAACTTCACTAATAATTTAGGCTGCAGGGTTTGAAGAGTTAATGAACCAAAATGATTTTACCTGATAGGTAACACGATAACCCATTTGACCGTTCAGTTTTCATATGATTCTTGTTCACATGAACCACTTCTGCTTCTTGTTTCGATTAGGAAGCCGCAGGGAAAAGTCTGACGGGCCTCATGCAGCCCGCGGGCCATAACTTTCCCAACCCTGTAATTAACTAAAACCTCTCTTCGAGGTAACAGATTCATGATGATAAACTACTTTTTGTATTAACATGGTGTGTAGGATGATCAAAATCAACAAGCTCGGTCAATTGTAAAGTATCGTATGGAACACAATTCCAATCAAAATCCCAGGTTGTAATGTTTGGTAACCGTAAAGTTATTCATAGTTTGTAATTAATATTAATTTACTTTCTTATAAATCCAAAGGGAAAATATTTTTTTCGACATATTGCAAGTTCATTGTTTTATGCATTCTTTTTTCTATTTTATTTAGGCACCACATTTACTTTTTAAAAGTCATTTCCAGTCAGAAGACAGAGCTAAGTTAGCAGCACCTGTTCTACGAGATCGCAATCCCGGATAACCGATGGAACAATGTCTCCAACAGAACGATGTACTAAAATCTCCCTTTACAGATAATGGAATCGATTCTGGAATCAACCGTCGACATACGATTTTTTTTTTTCAAAAATGCAAAGGAATTAGACGTACTCCCAACTACGCCAATAAATCTAGGTGCTCGATTTAATCCATATCCACACCACAAAACCCAGTCAAGGCACTTGATTAGCTGTTTGTTATGAACGTAATAACCGGTTTAACACTAACATCCACTGACAAAGAAATTTTTATCCCAAGATCTTAGAAAAATACGTTTCATATTCCAAGAATATCTATCATTCAATTTTGTTACGTTTTGTTTTTACATCGCGTGAAGCCCCGTCCAAATTAGTTTCACAATCATTGTTTAGAGAACTGTACAGTATCCGAGGCATATAATCATACACAATATCAGATTTACTACCTCTTTTTGCATAGAAAGTTAAACCAGCCGGTGCTATTTTCCAGAAACTCCTTTCTTTTAAAAACAAAATTCTATCGGATATTTATAGAGCTGTGCATAATCTAATATTGAATTAACAGGCACCACTATAGAACAATAATTTATCTACTGTAACAACATTTTCATCTCTTTGGGACTAAAACTATTCGACAGTTATGATATTGATAACGACTTTGGTAGAATGCGTACACGCGTGTCCCCTAGGCCAATTTTATACAGTAAACCTTTTTGGGATGTTATCCGTGATTATTTGAATCAAATTCTAGGCGTTCTTTGGTGAATTCTTTGAAGGGAATAATAATTGTTTGTTTTTCGTTTATTTGTTTGTTTTAAGTTTCAAAGTTCAAGATCTATTATTAATTTATCTGAATCGGGGCACTGAGGATTTGACGAGTGCTATCCTATACTGACTGCAATTTCAAGTTGATAACTTGAGACTGATCTCATTACGCATGCGTAGCAAAGCTTGCGTTTACTTAAACTCGCAGCATTATACGTACGCAAACGCGGATTGATTTATACGCATGCGAACCCAAAATTCAAGATTCAAATCTTTGACCCAACAGGTTATAAAAGCGATGTGTAATCACCAGCGTCTGCATGTATGTGTTTCTCACATCTGTGATAAACTAAATTATTCAAGAATTTGTCAGATATTAAAGCTTATTAGATGCAGTCGAAAACCGGAATAGCCGAAAAAAAGCCCGCGAGAGCGTGTACAGATCGAAAAACTAAATTTACTTCAAGTCACGACACGACCTAAAATCGAACTTGGACTCCATTGGTAAACGGTGACGAATTCGTCGAGTCGCCTAATTACCCTCTTCCAATAGATAATTGTTTAAAAAGGAGAACATATTAAAGGTGGTTGTTCCGATTTATGTGTATTGTGTTCTCTACTTGATATGAGAGCCTGGCACTTGCACATACACCCCATCAAGTACCGTGGGAAACAAACTTGCGGTTTTGATGGTAGACGCAATAATGCATGTTGCAAAGACCTATTCAATACTGTGCTATTAAAAGTGGTTAACCACTAAAACGGCGGTTTTTTGTTTATATCTTGGGAATGAAATGGATTCGAGGGCTCAAATTTCAGGACGACAATGAGAAAAATACGGCCTTTCATCTGATATCAAAATCGATACTACTTCCGGGTAAATCAGGGGGGTCCCAAAGACGATCGGAACACGCACCTTTAACAATGCGTATGGGTTTATAGGTACCGTTAAAATTAAATAGGTTCTCACACATTGAATCACGTTCCTAATAAGGCGCTCTAACAATTCCCCTAGTAAAACTCTTGTATTTAAATAAATAATTCTGGGCATTTAATTTCAGTTGTGCATACGTGTTGCTCTCTACGATTTCGGCAATTATTCCCTAATCGCGAATGACTATGAAATAAACCCTAGTCAGATTTGTTTCTTGCATAGGTTCAAACAATAAGTAACCGGTGCCGGCTCGTTATTTCGTAATTCTAAAACAGAGTAATTCTCCTAGAGAATACTACCGCGTAATTGAAGAAAAGTGTGTAATAAATCACTTGAATGTATCTTCGATAATTTGATATCAAAGTTGATGTAACCTTATAATTTTATGTAACCTTATAATTCGCGCATTTGACAGAAAGGTAAGGGTATTCCTAGCTCGTTACACAAATGATGCATGTAATACTTAATGAATAAAATAATTTTAAACAGTCTCTGAGATAGCATTTCAAAACTCCTAATAGGACTGACTTAACTATTTACGAGGCGTGTGGTTATGATGGGCGCTTGCTGTTATTCAATTTCTTTAAAAATAGGAGATCTAGAGGAAACCTACATGACATTTTTCGGTGGCTTCGTGTTAACGCCTCGCAATTGCCCATAGTACCAAAGATAGCACATTATAATTCATATCGTCAAAAAATTACTCGTGACTCGGTAACTAGGTGTCCAATTTTAAAAGGTTTGAAGTCAAATATTGCAATTTTAAAGATCAAATTAAATATTGCTGACATTTTTGTTTATCGTGTCATAAAATATGTTTTTAGAACACTAAAAATTTTGACTAAATTAGAGTATTATAATACTATAATTTAGTCAAAAATTTTTAGTGTTTACTATAATAATAATACATAATGGGTATACCATTATGTATTATGTAAAATCGCAGTCAAATTTGAGTAAATCCTACCTAGAACAATACGTAAGATTTACTAAAAATTTTACTGAACAATATGAGAATAATTGCCTTATTTGCTCAATATTTTTAGATTGAAAGAGAATCCTTCACCTGAACGAGCCCAGTTAACAAGGATAATTTTGGAAAACAGGTGGAATCGGGTAATTGAATAGATGTCAGCATGCATGACAGTGAACAACAAATTGTGACGTATAAACTGGAAAAGGTTACAGGGATAGCTTGGATGATACAATCCCTGGAAGCGATATCCATTTTTAATAAACCGTTCAATTTAACAGACTTTGATGCCTGACCATGTCTTAAATTATGCGCTTGAATTTCAGAACACAACTTCAACATAGCCACAGAGCTAATCTGAATTCCTATGGCATTAGCTTTCATTTTCAGGCATATCTATCAAATAAATATATACCCTGTTTTTAGTGTGATTTAGGATACCCAGAACACACAAGCTATACATAATTATTCAGCTTACTCAACGACCCGAGAGGGCGCTCCTTTTTTTAGGGAGACGAGCCCTGGTGACGCGTATGTAAGGCTGTTAAAACCCCCATTTTCATCACCCCACTGTCAACGGAAGGCCACGCACATAGTAACAACGTCGGCGTACTCCTTTCACCTCAATTTTGACTCTCTGATAAAGGATTATACCAATTCTGGTGTAGGTCATTTTTCAAATTGTCCGAAAAAGTTGTCGGAATTTTTTTTTAAAATGTCAGCAATATATTATTGAAAGCGGGGATTATTTTGCAAACATAATCTTACTTTGTATCAACTCATGTAAGACACTTATGACGTTTCACGTAAGCACATCACACCTTTTCCCAGGGTATATCACATAGATTGAAAGTTTGAAGGCATTTGTTTGCATTTTTTCTCGAAAATTCAAATCTTGAAATAAAAGTTACATCCAATATATGGGACTTTTCACAGAATATCCAACAAATTCATGCGCAAATCTAATTTGCATTTAACATACGTGATTTCTGTGAAGAAAGAACTTAAAGCCTTATATTAACTCTCAACTACCACGCGCGAATGTTCAATCCCGTTCCTCTCGCTGTTTCAACGAAGAGAAGCGGCTGCGCTAGCATCGAGTTTTTTTGCACCAGTATTCGTCGGTGCCCCTATAGAACTCCCTTGATAACCATAATGGAATGATGTACAGGCAATGAATAACAATAGAATCAAGCAATTTCAAAACGAACGCTTTTTCGAGTAGGACATATAGGAGCAGTCTTTTTCTTTTGTACATAATAACCTTTAATTTTGTTAAAAGGGAAAATGCTGGTAAAATAACCAAACTTATGTTCCTTTGAAGTTTTTGCATGGACTTTTTGAGCACATACACTGAAAAGTGTGTGGAAATTGACCTTACTGTCACCTGACTACAGCAATCCGGAGTAAAACCTGGATATTTGATTCAAATATTAGGATATGAATAGGTGTAACATCAACCTAAAAGAGGCCCTTTATACAGTGGCGTAGGCAACCTTGTGGTTCTGAAGATGCAAAAGCCCGGTCAAGCGAAAAGCCGTCCCAATCGGAGGATAAATAGGTCTAAAAAAAAGCTGTTTTTGCATGATTTTTCATCAAAATTTCTCGACTTTACCTCATTTTTTAAGGGGGCATTGTCTCCTTTCCCCTCGCCTATTGGCTACGCCAGTGCTTACTTATTTTATAGTCTGTTACATGTAACCCTATAACTTAATTTCATTTAAAATTTAAAAGCAAAATCTTTGGGTGTAGTTGTCCTGCTAATTAAGACTCGCAATTTGTTCGGAGAAGGAGCTAAAACGCAATCATTAAAGAGCTGAAGCTCGAGAATCTTATGAGACATCGATTAGGAGTACTGTATTATATGTAATCATTATTTTTGCCGTATTGTGAAACCATACTTGATGGTCACTACATATATATCCCTAGAATAGACAACAAACACTAAAATCTGCTCTGTTTAAGGTGCCTTTTACAACAATACAAAATAACATCTTATAGTATAAAAAAGTTTGACGCATCAATGAAGAAAGTTTAAAATCTTCTACTATAGGAAAGTTAAAGGGAAAAAATCAGATATTTTCATACTTTTTCACCATCTTACCCTTAAATGCTAACAACTCATTCGTAATAACGCTTAAGGAATCTTTTTTTCTCATAGAATATAGTTAACCATCTCTCTCGTACTCTTTAAAAATGTAAACATCAGGGTAAAATTGGAGACAACATCAGATAGAGCTCGGTATGAACCAGAAGTGACGCTTTTACAATTAATATAGAAGGAAATTTATTTACATTTTTATCAAAACCTTATATGATACTTAGCGCACTTTTTTCGGTCAGAATGATATCTGTGTAGAGTTGATACTGATATAAAGACATTACTAAACAACTTAAAAATTAATGCACACAATCAGGATAATCAGTCATTCAACAGTTTAAAAACAAAAGGGATCCCCTGAATATTCCGGAAATTTAGCAACACTTTCGGTCCTCCCCCATATAAATAATCTTTTGTTTCTTTAACATCCGCTCACAATTTTGCTCAATTTGTACAAAATACATTATAGAAAAACAGTAGATAATATTATATTTACATACACATTCAAGCAGAAAATACAAAATGAGTAAAATTGTGCAGGCAATTTAATTTCATATCAATCTATACATTTTTAGTTTGGTTTTAGTGAGGGGTCCCCAGATTGAATTATACTGCTACTAAATACAATAGAAATAGTTTTGTTTCATATAAAGGAAAGCACTATCTGATTACACAGCGGTTTGCCTTCTACATTACTAGAAGCAAATAGGAGAAGCACCGAGGTACAAAAAGTATTGAAGACAAAATGAGATGATCGAGTGCTAGTGCTGATATAGAGAAAGATATAATAATATAACTCGCCTATACAAACTTACTCTCTTGGACTTGGACGATTGTCCAATTAACTCCACCATTGGAAATATTTCTTACATTTCCGATTGCAGACCTAAATACAGTGTGGTATAAAAATATTTTGTCTATAATTTTGACAATTTATTATATATATGTACATTTTACAAATATGTGAAGATAGGAATAATAATAATGCTACTTTCTTGTGAAACCTAGAGTGCACACCACATAATACCTGATATTATTCACCAATAAGAAACTAAACTTTCAATCTCCATTACAACATTGTCATGAAAAAGTAAAATATACCGATGCGTTGGCGTGAATATGTAAAGGATTTTACACCTTGGTCACCGCCATACGAGATGCTATCGTTATTTTTATTGTATTTTGAAAACAAACAGCGATTGTTGTTAAATTATTCCTATATTGTCACAATTAATGCAACCCTTTAAACAATCCTTTGGTTTAAATTCAGTTTCTTCTGAAGGTTTAATACATTTTGACATTTACTCTACACTTAGCAAATATTTGATAATGTGAACAACACCCTGATACGACTACGTGGGCGAAAAATGTGTACACATGTGGGCTTATGTGGCGTTACCCTAGGTACAAACGGGTCAAACCGTTAAACCCACGCAGTATTACACGGTATATTGCATATTCATTTATTCATGTTAAGTTGTCAAATTACCTACTTGACTTGTTTTCTTAAATTTATTTCATGACGAATAGACATCCCACAGTCTCCCCAAAACACTAGTAATAGGAGTGTTATTTTTGGACACCACGCGGTTAACCTTGATACTGTAACCAACAGAATCGTGTATTTACTTTTGAATGAACAAAATTTTTCCTTGAGATGACTTGTTGAACACCAAAGACTTCAACCAGAATGAAGTAAAATGCTACCAGAATACTACAGGATAATTTAACGGTTGACAACAATGAATATGTTGAATTTTGTAGTACCAATTTGTAGAATGTGCCCATCGTAAAATTCACTCTCACATGCCCTTAAATTATGCTTAACAATACCTTTATTTGCATGACAAATTCTGTGATATTATCATGTACTTAAACATAGCAAGATATAATTACCATGCGACAAATAATTTATTTTAGTTCACCCAATATTGTGTTACATAGAGGATGTCTTTACATAGGTCACGATCAGAGATTCGTATTTTGTGAATGGTTGTTTTCTATCAAATACTTCAGGATAAAATTGGCATAAGTTTACCAGCATTGGCATTGGCAATGCCAAAAAAAGAACATAATCTGTATAATGTACTATAAATAGTATAAATAGTGGTACAACATGAAAACAGTAATGTATCTTAATCCTATAGTGAGTCCTATTTGGAGCTATAGAAATAAACAAAATGAGTGAAGTTCACTTGCACTTTGTAATACAGTGGACAATTTTACCTGTATTTAGCGAGGGCGGTTACTAATCTAATATTGAATGTACTAGCGTCTAAAAATCCCTTAATATTTGTAGCATTTTGAAATTACATTGTGTGTCAAATACCTTTAAAAAACATGTCAGGGACAGTGTCTGTGTTCTACATTGAGGCCCCACCCTTTGTACTTGTCACATACTGGCGATGAATATTAAAGTCTGTTAAAGATTTTCAAAATAAAAACCGGCACATGCGAGAGGAAACGATTTAAAATAGCGCGCTCAAATAACACAATAATTTTGGTGTTGAGTATTGAATTGATTTGAATAGCGATTGGTACGGGAACGAGGACATTTGGTTAAAAGTCATGCATGAGTGAATCGGGTAACTTCTATAGCACATTATACACGGGAAAGCCCTACGTTTTGACGATATTTCAGCGAAATTGACTTCACTCAAAATTTCAGTTACATTCCCAGATTCAATATAGGATTATGATATGGTACTATTCCATCTTGTATATCGTACTTTTCAGGAATCGGTAAAATTTGATATAGTGAATAGTGGATGTAGGTTATTATATTAAAGGCTTGTATTTAAAGTGGGTTGTGGATATACGTTATTATATGAAAGGTTTGTATTTGCACCAAAATATAAGTCTCAATCACATTTTAGCTAACAAATTCTGCAGACATTTTTGCACATCCTCTGTAGTCTATCACGTGAGGTTGCAGTTGTGCGACTGGCATCTTTACCGAACATGGAGATTGTCTCATCGTATATTAACGTCATTATCCACGGAATAGATCTCAGATGATGTGAAAAAGATCAATTCAGAACGACATTGTTTTGGTGACTATTTTCGAACTAAACTTACGACTTATTTTGTAGCTAAACTTAACAAATTGAGTGATTGTTTTCAGAGTCTGGTAAATCATAGATAATCTACCAGTGATACCAAGGTATTAAGGTCCGTTCATACTTCTACTGCAATGCAGTGGAATGCTGCTTCACTGCCGATATAGCGATCACTTTCTACTGCAACTTGATTTAATGTCCACTCTGCCATTGTGCACGTTAAAACGAATTTAACTTTATTGCAGTACTGCATTGCAGTATGGACAGAGACTGCTATCCAGGCAATGCAACACACTGCACTGCATTGCAGTGGAAGTATGAACTGAACGGACCTTTAGTCTTAAATAGGTTACACTGGAAAAATTTGTTCCATTGGTAGGCCTATTATCTTGTATTTAGTCCACCTTTCAACTATCAACCATGGTAATATGCTTTTTTGCTTTATTTTGGTGAGCGTAATGGTTTCGCAAATTAACAACCTCGCCAATATAAGGCTTTACAAAATATGTAACTTCTGATCGTATCCTAACGTTCTTTTCATATCGATATATTCTGGCAATTACATGTCTACATAATCCAAGCGTATATTTGGAATAGTTTTACAGAGATATTTGAATTGTCTAGAGTTATTTAGAATGGAATTCCATTAAAATTCTGGGCAGGTAGACAAACAGTGTCTCTTGAGCTCAAGGGGGCAAGAGAAAAGTTATAATAGGCGAAAGACTGTACTCTATTAACAATCGTAGCAGTTCTTGCAATATCCCATACAAATGTACAGGACTCTAAGATTTCATTGATGGCAATGAACGCCACCATGGGTTACATTATCCTAGTTTGTATTTTGTATCACACACTACATGAATGGAGATTAACATCAGCTAATTCTACGTTTTTTGTTTGTTTTTTTTATTGGTTAAAACCACTCGCAATCCTCGCATACATGAGCAACTTTCACTACATTGGTTTACTTTATGATTTATTAATGTTAACGAAACGGTTAATTTTGTGCCCGTCTGTTTCACTTCTGTTGCTTTATTTGATAGAGCTTCACTAAGTAATTATCTCGGGCTTTACATTTATAATGGCCAATCAACGTGGATTTTATATTAATTCTTCTAAACAGCAAAAAAGCGTGAATTTGATTGGAAGTTTGAGAAATATGTCCTTGTGGAATATATTATAATATAGTATTGCTTGCGCTCACTGCAGGTCAGGTCTTAAAGGAAAATATAATGTTCAGCCATTTTTTCACTATTCATGTTGTTATGGTTAAAGTGGTCGTTTTAAACATTGGTTGTCAGAACCATTGGACGTGTCATTGGGCAATTACTAATGGCGCAAGTAAATTGAATTTACACAGAGAATAATTGTGGTTGTGTTGATATGCTCATATACGTTTATTTCTGAACTCAGGAAATTGACTGGGGAATAATCAGCATTTCTACTTTTTCACCTATCTACAGACTCATATACGAAGGCATTTTCTGACTCTTATACGAAATGAACGTAACTGAAAAATGTTAAGGCCACTGACACGAACTTTGATCACGGATATCAAGCTCGCAATTTTTGCATTAATAGAATTAAAAACATTCGACAAAAGAGTGAATGTTTTGATCCCACTCTACAGCTCCTAAAAACCCCCCTTTATAACACGAGTAAAAACTCATAAATGCTGTACAAATAAATTCATATACACATTCATACGAGATTTGAATACGCAAAATATGTTCTTCCGTATATTTTATAGTACGAATGGCCAAATGTTAAATTTACATGTTTAAAATACACGGAGGAAAATATTTCAAATAGTTGGATAGTTCATGGCAGGTCTTAGTTTTCCAAGTGAAGAATACTTTATACAGTGTTTAAGTGCTTTGGTGTTTCAGAAAAGTGATTTTTGTGTGCTGATGTTCTTCTTTAGTATAAATCGTCCATTAATGGCGAGGAAGAGTCCAGGATTTGAATAGTTTACTCTCGCCTTTCAGTTTCCGCTAGCTTATTGTTTAGCATAGCAATACCACCAATCCCCCCACCAAATGCACCATTGCTTGTATGGTGACCGTGTCCATGTCCATGCCCTCCACCTCCACCTGGTCCGGGAGCACCCCTAGATTTATTCGATGTTTCATAGAGTTGCTTTTGCATGACGGCTAATGATACTTTATTTGCTGCTAGGAAGTCTTTCATGCTTATCATTTCCCCGGACATCCTTCGTCCATCAGTTTCACTATCATAATTGCTGTCAACATCTGTTACGTCAACTTGCGCTTGTTGTGCGCCATTGTTTCGTTTTGCTCCTGAATTGACAGTACGGGCTAGCTGACCAGGTGTGATAGCATTTCGGCGTGGCCGAGGCTTCCGCCTATGGCAGCATCTGCAATCTAGTTTTTTGAGGCAAAAATTGAGAAATTGCTTGATAACGATAGACACTACATTGTAAAGCGAATATATACAACACACCCCAGCAGTTAGGAAGATGAAGTTACCAAAGCGATACCAAAATTGGTTAGGGTACCAATCTTGCTGACTTGTGACATAATCACCAAAACCTATTGTACTGAATGCCACAAAGCAAAAATATACGCTGTCGAAAAAATCCCAATCTTCTTCTACACGATGGTAGACCGCCGAAGCACAACAGGTAATAATAGACACTGCGATTATTAAATAAAGCAACACATAGTATACGGAAGGTTTCCAATTGTCTAAATTATCATCCGACTGCTGAGAGGGCCGCCTTCCGTCTCCTGTAGCTGCTGGAATTCCATTCTGAATTTGCTGTTTGCGTATTTTCCGCTCGTGGCATTGCTTCATCACATAGGCTAAAAATGTGATTAGTCTTTCCAGAAAGATATTGAAGAAAAGAATACATGCTGCACATCCTGGTAATCCATAGCCTATCAATAGAGCACGGCCTAGTACTGTTGAGGGAGAGGTCATGCCAAATCCTGTAGTGAGAAAACAAAAGAGGAAAGAAAAGGTCACTATAACGCCAAATTTGAATTTACATAAATTTACATAATACAACTCTAATTCGCATGAAACATCGTAACCCTTTCAGACCTGTTAGATTCTATATAGGTTATCACACATATGTCAGTGGCTTTTGAGATGGCATCCCGCAGGTCATTTGGGAAGCCATCTTAAAAACACAACAACTGACTTAAGACTGGGCTTGCTTGGACTCATTTTAGTGTTTTTTCATTCTGATTCGGAAAATTGTCCTGAAAATGCAAAACATTGAAATTTTGGAAACATTAAATCTGAACTCTGAGCATAGTTCCTACAGGACCGAGAGGGTTGAGAATTTGTAAATTTATAATTATCTCTTATATTTAAAGACAGTAGGATGCGCTAGCTTAGACTTGCATAGTCATATCTTTCAGACATTTTAATGTACAAAATGAAATAACAATTTTTTTCTCGGGTAGATTAAATCTTCGCTACGCGTTGACAAAACGCAATATTACATGCTCAAGCTATAACCTTCACAATAGACGTGCGTAGGCGTGTGTTTCATCGAGCCCGGCCAGCACGAACTGACACTCATGTAAAATTGACGAGTAATGGCGGAAACAAAATATTCACGTCGAGTCCACATTCACTTAATACACTAGATTTCCTAGCTGTCTTATCCCATTGCAAAATATCAGAATTTCTTCTTCAAACCGATTCGCTGAGTCGAAAGGTCAATCGATTTAGTTATTCTAAAGGTTAAAGATTTTTCAGACGAAATAGTCCTAAGCATGGTTGATGCCTTAATATCCATATTTTTGCGCAAAACAAGCTAAATTTGTATTTTTAATGAATTAAATGTACGATAAGAACAATGTTTCTATTAGAGATAGCGAAGCATAACGATAATCCTTTTTAACCACGATATGGTATTGAATGGACAGAAGTCGTGATTGGTAATATAGCGAGGAGCAGGTCGATTGGTATTGAATGACCTTATCCCATCAGATTTAATTGATAAATACTATCTTTTTGTTGTTATTTTAAGAAACGCATGTTAAGTAACGCAACCATGCCTTTCAGGTGGGCGAGGGCAGGACAGCCGCCGTTTTGCCTGCACTTGATTGTGGATAAAGTAACGCAACTCAAATTAATATAATACGGCATTGCTACTGCACTTACTAATGAAGTTATTGGATTCAAATTGTACCAATTATAAGGTACAATACTGGTGAAAAAGTCTAGTGCTGTATTCATATGAGCCGAAAGGAGTAATATCTTTTCAAAGGTGATTTTTAAACATTGCAATGTATTATTTTATGTTAAGAAATGTTGACTTGCTGATAATTTGACTGACAATGAACAAAGTTAATGTCATGGTGGGAGAAAAACTACCTTTTTAATTATTGCCTCTTTGTATCCATTTCAAAACAGAATTGACAGATAAACAGAGACCGACAAGTTGATTTTTTAAAGTAGGTTAATATAGTTCGCTCTAAACATAGAACACTCACTCTTGTCTGTTAGATAATTATGAGGTAGTCATGTCAGTATTGTTCATAAAGGCCGTCACATAGATAAAAGTTATATTAGATTGCAATTAATAAAAAGTCCAATCTTCCATAGTGTGGTGGTAATGAAATATTTCGCATTTTTTAAAGAATGAAATCAGTTAAAGGCTGACTCAGATATTTCGAACTATTTTTGCATTCAGTAAAAATATGCAACTAGAACTACAGATGTCCCCAAATTAATGAGATGAATCGGATTTTCCGGTTTGATGCAGTAACATTTATGTCCACTAGAGACTGTACCACAAATAATGTTGTACCACAAAAAATTCCGTATCCGGAATTAATACCAAGAGTCTTGATTTCTATATTAAGGACATTGATTTGAGCTTAGGTACTTCACACAGTAATTAGTCAATGTGCACAAGCAGTTAATGCATATGCCAAAACACGATTTGTTAAAAATTGAGGGCGCCATCCTCGGAAAATACCTGAGTCGGCCTTTAATAACCGTTATATATGCCTACAAGTGAATCCGGGTGTGAATCCTGTGTGATGGAATGCATTTGTCGATGTCATCATTCTCAAAAACACCCAAGTTTATAAAAGCTTTCGGAATTGGTCTTTTTATGCGATAATTCCCACCAACCACATGTGATTAGTAGTGCTGGAGTCCTACCTCATGTAGGAATGTCGTTTATCATATCGATGTCACTCTTACACTGAGAATATGAATTAGTCAAAAAAGTGTCTTAATTGACTATTAAATAATCATGCAAATCGTTGTTTTAAAATTTCTCATTCATAATAATTACTCTCATTCTGGGCAACATGTTTGCTTGTAAAGGGGGTAACAAAATGGCTAAAATGGTAAAAAAAAGGTCAATTTATATTTGTACAGTGGTCAACCAATTAGTCAAACATGCTTGGACCCCCCTTTCCACCTACTGCAAGGTATGGTGTGACGGCAAACGAAAAAGGAGCGAAGACACGGACCCAGGTCAAACATATCGTTTACCCCTCACTACAGAAAAGTTTGACAAGCAACCTTGGAAGTTAGTATGGACCCGCATACCAACACTAGGTATTTAGTACTCTCAATTGTGGTGTTACTTTTTCAATAGGGGCCAATTTAAGGTTACACATGGGTCAAACCTTTTAAAATGGTCCAATCATTTTGAAATGCAGCATCATTGCCATATTCCCCGTCTAGTCATAAGGTTTCAAAATGTATAGTTTTGTACCATCTATGACCATGGTTTTACATGGTATAAGTGTAAAAATGGCTAAAATGGTAAAAAAAAAAGGTCCATTTCTATTTGTACAGGGGTCAAAATCGAGAGTTGCTTCCAATTGTGGTAAAATTTAAAAATAAAGAAATTGTATCATAGCTTCAGTTTGTGCTCAAAATAAGGAATAGTTTGACCATCTGCCAATGCACAGTTACCAGTTATGCGACAAAATAGGTCATAGGGCAACATAATCCACGGGTGTTGACATTATTTGACCCTTATCTTCGTAAGGAAAACATTTAAAATAATCAAACTTACTTTTAGGAGTCCTCTTAACCGCAGGCACTAATTTGCCAAAGTATTTAAAGATACTCAGATTAACTTTTAATGTTGACCCCTGTACAAAAATTCCCCCAAAAAAAAAGGCCACTTTTTGCCATTTTTACCCTATAACTCCAAAACCAATGGTCGTAGGTGGTACAAACTATACATTTTTGGAATCCTTATGATTAGAAGGACAATATGGCGTACATTTCAACAGGGCTGGGGCATTTTAAAAATTTGACCCCTGTGTAAACTTAAATTGGCCCCTATTGAAAAAGTGATACCACATATTGAGAGTACTACCTACCTAGCATTGATGTAGCGGGTCCATACTAACTACCAAAGGTGTTAAACCTTTTCTGTAGTGAGGGTAAACGAACTCCTTAAATAAGGCCCCTATGATATTCTGCTCCTCCTCTAAAACAAAATAAAC
This sequence comes from Ophioderma brevispina, assembly GCA_023653785.1. Lineage (NCBI taxonomy): Eukaryota > Metazoa > Echinodermata > Ophiuroidea > Amphilepidida > Ophiodermatidae > Ophioderma > Ophioderma brevispina. Next base: position 117,363 of record JAMKCH010049271.1, on the reverse strand, counting down.
TCCAATACTAACGAAGTATTAATACTATCATTCGCATAGAGAATAAAGAGCAAGGGGCCGAAATTGAACTTTGAAGAACACCACATGATATTCTTATAATCTGAGTCATTATACAAGTATCGTATACCGGGTATGTTGTTTTCTATTTTTAAGTCACATGACTAATGGTGTCAAATGCCTTTGACAAGTCTAAAAACATTGTACTTTAATATTGTTCTTAACGCATTTTATTTGTCTTAGTTCTATAATTAGGCCTACCATAACAGTAAAATGGTTTAATCGAAAGCTAACTGTTGTTTGATCAAAATTTCACGTGTGTGAATTAAATTCATAAATCTCTTAAAAAGTAAAACAAGTAATCTGTCGGAGACCTTTGAAAAACATAGCAAAACAGAAACAGGTCGATAGTTGGAGAATAACTCAACATCTTCCTTTTTTAAAATTTTAGCAAAATTAAATTCACTTGTGAAAACATTCACATTTCATGGCTAGTAACAATGTTTTTCAATATTTTTCCACATGCCAACTTTTACGCAAACCTTATATGCCCGTTGATCAACAAAACATGAAGCAAACAGTGTTTATTTTGCTGTATTTATCTCCCTCATTTAACAAATAAATAAATGCCAAATTTTCCTAAGTGTATCCTTTGAACTTCAGTCATTGTGTTAATAAAAATGCCTTGTTGCATTACTCTTAAATCATAGATGACCTTTCAATTATATGATCATGCCTCTCTAATCCGTTTTCCCATGAAATGCAAGACTCTGCGAGCATGGTAATGAAATGCTTGATTTGCTAACAAACAGGTAAAACGTGTGAGTAATCGTGTCTTCTAAAATCCCCACGAAACCGGGACCCTGCCAATTCATTAAAATACAATGTGTTTTGGGGAAAATAATAATAGCATAGAAAAAATACGTGAAGGACAACCAAAATTAAGTTATTCGTCGGATGGATAAGTCTACCGTAAGATTTAGAAGAAATATTAACAATTCATACTGGTATAATTATAGATTTTGTCCGAAGTATCATTTATCATGTTTTTTGATGAACGCAGAGCGTAGATAAGAATGCTGTGCAACAGAAGAAGCGTTTCAGATCATGGACCAAAATTTTGTTAAAAATGTGCCTCTGTCCGTATGGGTTTAGTTGTGTTCTAACCTTCTCACCACTTTAATTAAGGCCATGTCTTCTTATTCATGGGCTGATGCATAACAGGAATCTAAGTGCATTTTCACACAAAACGCAATCTTCAAAAATATATGTATAATATATCATTGACAACACCATAAGTTATAAATGCTGATTGCTTATTTTAGTAAGCTGTTGTACTTATAGCATGGTTTATGTAAATACTTGGAGTTGACTTTATGAGGGTTTTATTTCTTTGATTTGAATAAAAAGCTGTCAAATTTATGGAACGCGTGATGTACTTGTAAGTTAAATAGCTGTCAACTTCTGGCGAGTCTTTAGTTCTACGTCTCACCAAGAAATTCATATTTGAATTGTTATTGCTTCTCGGATCAAAGAAGCAGGAATCTATGACAGTCATAAGAAGATGGAAGTGATAACAAGCTGATAATCATCCACCATAGCCCCGGGTCTTTGTTGAAGTCCATGTTCATATCTCCTAATTCATGTTTCCATGACACTTTCAATTCTCCTGCCCTTTCTGATGTCTGCATATCAGATACAATCGCCTTAAACCATGTGATATAATCGCAGCATCATCTGTTTATGGATTGATGTCTCAGACAATGAAGTCCTACCTGGCATTTTAAAATACAACCGACTCACAATAAGTAATACAATATTAATATTGATGTACACTAAATTTAAATGAAAGCGACCTTACTCATTTCGCACATACAGCATCCAAGTACGTCAACAATGTTCTTTTCGCATGCAATAACAGATATGAATCGAAGTAAATGGTTTAAAAGGAATTTCATTGAGCGTCGATGTTTTAATGCTTTGCAAAATAGAGAATCCTTTTGGATTTTTATCAGATGGGTTGTCTTCTTAGAGAATACGAAATAGCAATTTGGAGTTTAAATTTTAAATGCGTTTCATTGTTAAACACTTTGAAGCCGTGTAGATGCTGTCAAGGTTGTAACACATCGTTGCGACGACATCTCAAAACCACTGACTTAAGACTGTGACAGGTTGATTCCGAATATAGTTAAGAAAACGGATCATTTTGAAAATGTTGCTCTCTAAGTGGCTAGAGTCGCTATAGGACCCTAAGGGTTAATATCAAAGATGCGTAGGTTACAAAGTTATGACTACCCACATGATCGCGCAATAGTTGTGGTTACCCTTTTAAGACGAAGGTCTGGTGATATTATTATTTTGTATTAGGTATCTCTATACATAAACAAGTTTTACATGTTTACATAATGAACATTCAATGATAGCTGTGCTAGGTAATTTGCATTTGAATTATTTCAAGCAACGGGACGGGAAAAAACAACCTGATCAAGAAACAATATGGAAACGATAAGGTAATAACAGAATATTTCCAATGCAGACTTTCATTGTTTTCTTTAAAGATATTGGTCTCGAAAGCTCTACAAAAAGGATATACAAATCATACACCGGTTTCTCAACACCTAAACGACACAGCATTGAGTATTTTGACATTTAGCCAATGGAAGCGTAACATCATAATGTGGTACTACGGTCCGCCCGATAACTCTCCATTCCAAGAATAGATACCTTTGTGCCCTCGAGAGACTACTGTCCAAATGTTGGCAAGCCCTTTAGGGGTACTGGAGGAGAGCACCCATTACCTGCCTGTGTGGCTTGGACAGCCTGCCAACTGTTTGGAATACAGTATATCAAGTGCCACATTCAAACACTTTGAGCACCAATTGACTTAGTTTTTCCTATGCTTTGGCAATGTAGTAGGAACCCACATGTCAGAATATAGCGGAACTGTTTATCTTGCATTATTCCAGGTCGTCGGTCTGATCATCAAAACCACAGAAATTTACCTAAAAGGCCGTATCTGAATTTATTGAAATGTACAATTATATGTTAATTTGTTTGCACAAACGCACACCAGCTCACACACACAACTCTATACACATTTTCACCTACAAACGAGGACCTTTTTCGCTTGTTGTATAGCCCTCTTGCTTATAGCGCAATGTGATATTGAGCTTTATTCCGTAACGAGTGTTTGGGTGAGGGACTCGCTAATTCTCTAATAAATAATAGTTATTTACGGATAAAGCAATACTTAACACACTTAACATTGTTACAACCGATGACGTCCTCGATTGTAATGGTGTCCGCAGTTGTGTAGTTAAATGTCAGGTGTGTGTCCATTGTTGTATGTGTATATACACACACACACACATACAAACACACAAACACACACATACACACACGCACGCGCGCGCAACAGAATCACTTGAAAGATGTTGACCTATATCTGATCTTACATTGTAAACACATTGTGAAGTGTAACATGCAATATTGATGAGACGATTTTGTTTGGTCACCTGATTTTCAGCTATTCTGCAATCTAAATTTTTACCATTGATTAAAATAATCGCCAAGTAAATTTTAACATTTCTTTAATATATAGAATAGACAGGTCATGTAATATTGTATTTTAATTCATCATGAAAAGTCGCAATCAATCAATAGAAGCTGTGTTCCATATAAATGAAAAGCAGTGAAACAACATATGTATGGATCAGGATGCTGTTCGTTGAAGGTAATTGAGGTTTAAGTCCTTACACTGAGACAGGGCATTACGCGCTAGACAAATTAATGTTCGCAACCAGCGCTGAAAATGGATGGGCTGAAAGAAGGGACAATGATGAAATAGCAGTTATCGCGATCTGTCCCTTAACAAAACACCAAAGGAATCCAGTGGATAGATTGATGAAATCAGTTTACAGTAAGTCAATATTTCACAGCAAGGTGTGTTTTCCTTGATTTCACGAGCAAACTAATAGTTTACTCTTCAGTAGAAGTTAGCTTGTATCAGTAATGCATGGAATGTTGTCTCGTGATGAATAATACATGTCTCATGAAAAGGCGCTTACATCACCATGTAGCAAATGAAGTATGTTAAAAGTCCTCGCACTCAAAAGCTGCCTTGTACCAATTTGAGCAACAAGCACGTTAGCTCATATTATATACACTAGCCCAATACTTATCTCAATGTCGCCAGAAAGTCGTTTGATTACCCAACAAGAAGAATTAATATATTTCAGTAAACACTGGCCTCAACTTGAGCATAATTCCAGCGACCGAGGTACCTCTTGCACACTATGACGGATAGGAGTGTTTATTTACTAGGATGTGCCAGTTTTAAATCGGTATTGCACTATTGATACGCTATATTGTCAAAATTTTCAATGACACTTCAGGTTAGAATATGAAATCAGGCCCCTGTTTCACAAATGTTATGATTAATCTTAAGTGAATTTGAAGAAGTGCGATTCTTCTTTTAAGTCTGCAGTGCATCTTAAGAAGAATTTGAAGTAGAAACAGACTGGGATTGAACTCTGTAAATCAGAAATTTCAAATTTCTTTTAAATTGGGTTAAAATAAGTTAATACTAAGAAGAAAAACTATTCTTAAAGGCCGACTCAGAGATTTCCTGAGGAGGGCGCCCTCAATTTCCAAAAAAATCGTGTTTTTTGCATGTACATAATGCTTGTCCATATACTAATCACTGTGTGAAATTGCTAAGCTTAAATCGAATTCCTTCATATAGAAACTCCCAACTTTGTTATAAAATTCCGGATCCGGAATTTTTGTTATACACAGTATCCTATGGGACATAATACTACACAAAAATGTTTACTGCATCAAAACGAAAATTCCGATTCATCTCAAATTTTGGAATTGTGCATTTTAGGTTACTATCTTTAGTTCTAGCTGACTATTTTTCATTATTACACAAAAAAATAATATTTCAAAATCTCTGAGTCAGACTTTAAGTCCACTTAAGATTAATCTTAACTTTTATGAAGTAGGGCCCAGTTCCTTCATTTTCATTATGTCTTTATGAAAGTATAAAGCTACAGTTGGACTCTAATCAAGATGCAGACCATATTTCGATGGTTACAGATGAGCATTAGTTTGGGGCGGTATTCTATACCAGATATACTGTTGTGATATTTTTGCCACTTCGGGTAGTCTTACAGAGTAAAGCTCATGCACAATGACTAGTGTGCATGAGCTTTATTCCGTAAGACTACCTGAAGCGGGAAAAATATCACATCTGTAAATCTGTTATAGAACAAACACCGGCTTTAAAACTCAACTACCGTTCAACGGTCCATGGCGGTTGAACATGCTTCGGGTTATACACCACTAACCTGGCTGCCGTAAGGATCAACAATCTTGGGTGGACTACTTTCTTGCATGGCATCTGGAAAAAGTGCTTTAAATGTCTGAAAATTCACTAGTTATATTAAGAAAGTGATGAAATTACATGATTGACATGGTAGACTGGTATGTTTTCACCAACTTAGTGACATTTGGACAGTGAATTTGAGGCAATTTTACTCCGCGGTCATCAATTTCACATCGATTTGCAAATTACTAGCTTTGGCGACTATAGAGAATCTTGGGTTGCCGGTCTGACATCGGGTGAGTTTGGTGATTCGTAACTAAAAAATTTCTGGTCATCATATGTTCAAATTTGGTTATTTGGTGATTTTAGCTTGTACTTTGGGGTTATGTTGTTGTATTTCCTCTGTGAGAGTTTTAAATGTGAAAGAAACATGCTCAAAGTTGCCATTTTTCCCATAGACTACTGTGTATAAGTGAGTTAGCGGTGTGTAACCTTCGTTGTTTAGAACAAATAAACCGGTTCCTACCGAAAACAACGAGAGGTACCAGCGAACAACAGGTACTAACCGGCCGGTACCGGGTGACCAACCGGTTGTTGAGTTTTGAAGCTACATCAATTGAAATGTTCCATAAATGCACAAAATGTTAACAGGGTAAATACAACTGCGTAGGTAGCATTGATTTTATCAGCAAAAGACTGACTCTCTTTCTGTACATGAAGCGAATAAATATTCTAATGAGGGTCCCATGGTCGCTGGAATCTGAAAGATTTGAGCGTTTTTATGTCTTAATTCCTTTTCTAAATCTCAAAATAGCAGAAGATTTGACTACTCATTACACAAGGGGATTAACAAGTGCAATTTAATTGGTACATGGAAAAATCCACATAATATTAATAATATATTGTATTAGTTGGTGGCATTTACTATGAGGGATCATGTCGTGATGATTTATTGAAATTGGGAATATTAGTATAAAGCAATGTTTGTAATCCAAACAAAGAATATACTCTTTCCAATCACATTAACATATTGAGGAAAATTGTGATGTTTAGGTTTGGTTAATTCAACTGCACTTTCGAGCATTCATCATATATGATATAGCCTAAACTTTCATTTTTACCTTTAAAAAGGGACGCTGGCACATTTAGAACATAGGGCGCCCTCAATATTTGTTCAAACTGTAGTTTTTTCATGTTTGTATTGCTTTTAACTCTCATCTGGTGTGAAAGCCAAAACAGTTTCTTTAATTCAAGTAACTTGGTAAAAAACCACTCCGGTTCCAATGAATGGTTACACAACTGAAACGCAAGCAAATACGCATCAGATTTGTGTTTCCCCGTAAGCCCTTCGGACTAGTCTAATTTATGTTTCCGTTGTCCAAAGGTTCTAGATTTACAATAGTGGAGTGTAAATTTAACTATTAAAACAAAGATATTTATTTCTCGATACAAGCCCCAATCCATCCAGTTCAGCTATTTTAAGGAATTTTATATCTTGCTTGAAACGTGCCCGTGTGCCTTTAAGTTTCCATCAAAGAAAATCCTGTTTAGCATATGCGTATGGCTAACAACGAATAACGCACAAGAGAGTTTAGCGCCCACTACCGCCATGTTTTAACACGAATGGCAGACGTCCATATTGTTAAATTCATTAACTATCCAGAAACGTTAGGTAAATGTTGTTTTGTGTTTTATACCAATAAGAATATTACTTTCTGTAGAGGACAATGTGGAACGTGCATTTCTTAAAGTAATTTAATGTTGAGCATCTAAAATCTAGAAAAAGAAAAACGATGTAGCTAATTTGATAAATTGCTGCAGACGGCTTTCAGTAATTATATATGCAATACTCTAGTAAAGCTGTAATATATTTGCTTTTAGCTATATCTGTTAACATGTATTTTATTTAATTTACTATGAGCTTCATATTTTCTAGAAATGAGTTCTGTTGATTTCTAACTTTGTTTATGCTACAAACATAATTAACCATTATTTAGATTCTCAAATAAAATGTTTGTCAATACATAAACGTCAGAACATAACGTGCTCAACCATGTAGATATTTACCGAAAGTACATGGGTTGCTTGACTTTGAGAGACCGTGATAACCTGTCCGCGTGCAATGCCGTCCCTTGCTCACAATATCTAATTCGTTTCGCCTGTGACGCGCTTCAGTACACCGTAACGGTTGCCATGGTAATCTGAAATGGTTTTTCTTTTGTGTTTGTGTTCACTGCCTGTAACGAGGTGTTAGATATCAACAGTGCTTTTTTTCTGTGTTTTGGGTCTTCTTCTTGTTATCTATACTTATACTAGTACTTTCTTCCTGTTATCCTCTCAAACCCTCTTTCTTGGAAAAAGAAGCGAAAAACCTTCCCAACCTTTACTTTCTAAACATTCCCGAAAGTCAAATCTCTATACAAGTTATGTTACAAATCCTACTCATTTGATATGCGTAATAATTTTCAAATATACACAAGTTTCTCAGTGATTACATTCTGCTAAAAGGATGGCTCATAATTTCTCTGAACGAATCAATATCCATTCAGGAATTCCACTTGTAGGAACTACTATTCTGAGTACACCCCGAGAATAACAATATACCTTTCCTATATCGACAAGCCCCTTGGCGTGTAAACACTTTAAAAATGTATATGATATTTCAGACATTTTAAAATGTAGACGCAAAGCTTTTTTCGTGTCTTGCAGGGCCATACTGTGTGTACTCCATCAAATTTTCCCAGTCTCAAATGAAAGCAAAGGTATTGAGATTCAATTTTTGTCCCAGGATGAATTGTTGCAAAACCACAAACCGTCTATAGTATTTATTTGGTTCCAAAATTATACTGTTTTAGAATTCTTGGTGCATATTCGAGAGTGTGACTCACCAGAAATCATTTAGTCGTTAGGATCTGTAAATGTCAAAAACCCATTGTTTCGTTCGCATCCCATGGGATGCATGTATGGGATTGTGTGTGTGTGTGTGTGTGTGCGTTTGTGTGCGTGCGTGAGTGCGTGCGTGCGTGCGTGCGTAAACCCTCATGAAAATATTTGAAAAGCCTTTCTGGATAGTTGCGTGTCTTGGAAAATTAATCTATTTTGATCATGAAAGGTCGAATATTTTAATTTTTTCATACATGAGACAAACACATGGTCGATTCCAACGAAAAGTATACCCTGCGTGTGCAGACCCGTAATTCAATAATATTAATTGATCATGTTTTTTTCTGCTTATGCGCCTTGATGAGATGTTTCATGCCATACATAGCAAAGTAACTCTTCTAAGAAAATTTGATACCAGGGCAACCAAAATCATGTCATTTTATGGATATTTTAAAAAGTTTCTTAATGAATTATGCTCACATTTTCACTATTTAAAGGAGTCATTTGATTGATTGATTGATTGATTGATTCGCATTGACTTTTTTTTTCTGAAGGCATGTATGCCAAGATTGCTTGTGGAAATTAACTGGGTAATAGATGGATAATGGACGCAGCAATTACAACGCGGTGTAGTCGAATATTTGACACGCCTTAATGGCGCGTTTATACAAGCATGGCTCCTTGGATGGAAATATTTGTTTTCAAGAGGGGTGCTATACTATTTAAATGAATTAAAAAAATTATGTTAAATATTTTGACAAATAAATTATGTCAACACAATAAAAGCAACAAAAAAAATACATAATTTTAAATAGGAATGAATTGGACGATTTGATGGATACCATGCAGCTATCCATCCATTATGACGCCATCTAAGATGGCCAAACAAAAAATATTCATCTTCTATTCTCTAAGTAACTGCAGGTTTTAGTGGATAACGCTCTATGCCCACGTCCGGTGTGAAAGAATTCAATTCTTCGATCTTCTTATTTTCAGAATAGACTAACATCCAACAAACATACAACTTTTTAAAGACTTTCAAAATTAATGTTTTCATGAAGTTGTCCACACAAAAACGTATGATTATCCCTTACGTCCCTATATAGAAGAAAATGGCTACCAATCTGACGATTAACGCAAAAGAGGAGGTAGCGTTATTTGCGTTGTTAGATCTAAGAGCATTTTCTCCGTAAACACAAGGCAGGGGTCCACTCCGTGATTTTTGAAAAGTGGCTAAAAGTGGCACTCAGGGATTTGAGGGATATAGGAGTATTGAAGTTGTGCTCCTTTATGAATGGGTGCTACTCGTAGTTATAAAATGGACCATCAAAGAAACGACAGAAAAGCCTATCATTACAAGCCCTTAAACCTGAAGTCCGCGCCATAAATTACGTTCATTTACGATGTTGTATTCTAGCACTGCTTGGCGACCGCTGATGTGTTGTGTCGGGAAACTATTGTATAGAGTGCTAAAGCCATTCAAGTGTTGCTAAATTAAGAAGCTTAGGTGTTGCATTAAATGTCAGGCCAGAAAAGAAAGTTAAATACCACTACTTTTTCACACGACTTTATTTTTAGATTGATAAATTAATTAAATTTTGACCCAAAAAATCACCATGATTTCATTTGCCTGAATGGAAAGAAAAATTGATAAAATTCTCCTGAAAGGACAATCAGAATTTGTACTGAAATAAGTGGGTTATTAATTATTAACATCGTCAAGAAAACAGTTGCGTAAACGACCGAATTATGTACATCAGTAATGTGAAAAGAAACACTAGATAAAACTTAGTCACTAGTTTTCCACCTTTCTTACAGTATATGTGACTGCCTAAATTACACGATTTAACTGATATAAACTTTGAGTAACCAATCATAATTGATCCTCTATATATCTACATCCACCTTAAACGTTTCTTACGATGTCTGTAATTGGCTACTTACATAAAATAACCCTAAGAATTACCATTCAAATCGACTGGTAGTACCAGGGGGTTAAAATGGTTCTGTGAGCAGAAAAAATGAACATGGTACCTTATGGAAAACGGACAAGTCCATAGAATTCTCTGAATTCTCGAACTAGTGTAAATCAATCTCTACTGGAATAAAAGTACGTACTTTTTAAGCTTTCGTGTCAAATGTTTGATTTTTATATTTATAAGATTGATTTCGGCTTTGCACTTACATGCTAAATTAGCACACCTTCGTTTTTTTTTACAAAACTGACAAAAAAATGTTGAATCTTAATTTTTGTTTTTGAGATAATTTTGTTAAGCAAATCAATGAGTAGGACTTCAAGCAGAGACCCTTTAAAATAATCAAGACGATTGCTTGTTTCGCACAAATATTCTCCATCTTCTGTGGAAAATAAATTTGATAAAATGCTGTCGGAAAATAATGAGTCCTTTTAGAAACCAATTTCCATGTAAATAAATAATTACGTTATCTTTGTTTTTTAATTTTAAGCTCACCAGATATTTCAGAAATGTCACCAAGTGGAACTTATTATTTTGCGACGATTACTTAGAAAATATCACTAAATAATTTTAACTTATATAATTTTTTCCTAAAATTTAGAATTCAATTATTTTGTGTAACAGAGATGTTTACTTTCTTTATTTTCAGAAGGCACGTTTCTAAATATATCCCTTTGGATATTTTTTATCTAATGTTAACTACAGGTTGTTTGTTCATAAAATCATTGTCATCATGCAGTTGGCCTGCAGCTTTCTGGCCTAGGCATGTACATGTACAAATAAAGCCACAACAAACTGATTTTTGAGTTGTTGATGTTATCAACTCAGACAGTTACCACTTGTCTATATTACTTGTACGGCCCCAACACAGTGCATATCAATGATGTAGTTTCTCGCCAAAACAAACGTCCGGCCAGGAATGATTGTAACAGCATTCAAGGATATCAATACGCAATGTCAAATTTTGCGAATCGTATCACTATTAGGGATTGTGCAATTCAATAGTTACTAGCTTAAGTATGTACAGATTGAACTGAAACTTATATTAAGATTGTCATTCACTGAATTCACTGAATTATGTTATTTTTTTCTATCTAGTGTGTAATGGTTTTCACTGTAGGAGAGAACAAAATGTTTTATATCTAGCTAAGTATTTCATTCACAGAAATCCTGTTTCTTTGAATTGTGGCGATGTTAAGCTTTACTCGAAATAATTGTACCTCAATTTGATTAATATTCCCCATATAAACTCAACCAATTTCATCTATTGTATAGTGTGATCGTCCATGATATCACCAATCAGAAAGCAAAACCAAAGAATGACAAAGCACGTATCTAAGACTATTGGGTATCCCCATATACATTTGTTTGATTGATCATCTACCGTTGCATAGCGATGGTTACAAAATAAATATCTCTCATTTCATAGGAATAGTTGAAATTAGATTTCCGTACAACATATCCTTCTCCACTATAGACCCATGCTAAAGGGCATGAGAGCCACATTACATGACTACAATACATCCACCTGTTATTGCATTCCAGAGATGCTCAAGTTGTACAGGTAATCTATTATACTCTTGGTATTTCCACCGTAGGGCAAGGGAGATTTTATGTTAATCTCCAAGTTGTTTAGTATGTTGGGATTACACTGGAACTAAAATGTTTAGTAGTAATATGTTAGAATTATATTAGAACGGGGATGTTCAGTGTGTTTTTACATTGGAACTAATATGTTTAGTTAGGCTAAATTCATTTCTTAAATGACGTTGTTAGCAAACTCGGAATAACTAGAGCATCTTCATACCTAAAGACCCTTGAACAACGTTGTGTATCTTTTAAAACTACAGCAGCAAGGTCGTTCGCCATCTTGTATTTATGTGTGAAATTACACTTGCTCTGGAAAGAATACGCAATTAAGAGCTTGAAATGTACATTCCCTATAATTGTTGCAATTTCACAAATAAACGATATAAGATAGTTGCTCTGAATTTACTTCTAAAATAATGTGCCATCGCAAGTTTAAACAAGCAATTGATTACTATTATTGCCAAGGGAAAAGTGATAGTCAGTTTGCAATACGTTCATACTTTGTAAGAAATATACTATAGACATGCTAAAAATTTCCCCATAAGTAATTTAGTACCGTCGTTTTCCCCCTTTTCGATGTTATCATTTCGACACCTTGCAAGTCACAGCTCTTAGATACCTTCGTATGTAAAGTTCCTCGCTTAAAATCCATTCAAATTTCATTAATTGTATGTGTGGCATGTACAAGACGAAAAATACATGGTCCATTCTATCTACTCGCACTGATATGCGTTGCAGTGGCTTCAACTCCCTGGGCATTTCCGAATTTTGACATCCTGTCTGATTCCCTACTCTTATCAAGTCTGATTTTCTACCCCTTTTTTTAACCCGAGCACGCATTAACCGTCCTAATTTATTCCATAAAATTTATTCATTTCACATAATGTATAGCTCAAGAATGGGACATTAACGCACTCTTTTTTTAAATGTGCGCGAAATCAATGTTACCAAGCTCTTACTACTCTTTCTTATGGCGATTTATTAACAATACCAATAGCAAGATAGCTTAAATTATTCAAAACTTGAAATTTCAAAAGAATGCATTTTTAACGCCTGAAAGAGTTAATCAGTTTTTGCACTTACACAAAAAACAAGTAGAAGACCGTCAATATATCTGCCGGCGGGGATTGACCCTTAAAACTGATCTTCCCGCCTATAAAATCCTAGGTAGGTTAAAAAATTGCCTTGCATGTTACAAGCGTCGTTATTTTCCAAATAACATCCGCTGAGAAAAAATCGGATGCTATAAAATTACGGAATATCTAAAAAAAAAAGCTTAACCGTTTGCCGTTTATTTCGACTGAATTATAAATAAAGATGCTGTACAAATTGCGCTTACTATCCTAGAAAATGCACAATCAATCTTGCATTGAATTTTTCTTGCATTTTCTTCATTCTTTCATTTCTTTTCTTGTCTTCTCCAAGCTATATATTAGAAACAAATCTGAGCAATGTCCGATCATATTGATCAGTCGCCCTGTTTACATTCCAATGTTGTTGGGTAGATACTACCCCCGGCCACCTTCTGAACAATGTAGCAGACAGCAGAATATTATTGTGTGGTACTTTACTCTTGTCTGGCGGGAAATAATAGGGGTTAATAACCTCCGGGTATTCGCAATCGCGTGGTTTGAGTTGAGACCATAGATCTTAATAAAAGCGAATTATGATTCGTCCGTAGTAAAGAATTGGTCAGCACCGTAAGTGTCTTCTTATTACAGAAACCAATAGTCTGAGCCTACACACTGAAGTCAGGAAGTAGATACAAGTTTACATACATTTTAAAAGAACACTTAAATAGTGTTAACCAATTTTATTCATCCCTATTTTTAAAAGGCCTTTTGAAATATAATTCCAAGAGTTTATTTTCTTACCGACCATGATAAAATAGTACATGCGACAGTCCCCTCCGAATAACGACATTCTTCAGTGGTTTGTTTTGCACAGTTCCAAATTAACCGGGTGGAGGAATTCCAATTCTTTAACCAATAGATTTTATACAAATTAAACCAAAAACATAGTATATAAATAAAAGCTAGCATGGATTTGAACCGAAGATCCGTTGCACACGAGTAAAATGTTCAATGAGAAAATTAAAGTGACGGTATTAAACATAAAAACACTGCCCACAGCGTGTTTACGTTTGATACCTTTTCGAAATTTTACATTAAAGCTGATGCATAGATGGGTGTAATGGATTATGGGGTGATGGGTGTAATGGATTATGGGTTGTAATGATAATTCCGCTTACCATACATTTGCTTTATTAATCTTTATTTAACCAAATTTATAAATTTGGTAAAAAATGAAATAGGACTTTCCAAAGAAATATATTGGCGATTTCGTTTATTCACACACTCTGTTAACTTACAAAAATAAAGTGGCGTATCTACATGACTAGTTTTCCAGGTGGATACAATAAATTTGTAACTACCGGTTACGACCTTGTTGCCCTCAACAGAAATTCATTTTGAAATGCAACAAAGTTGTAATTTTAAATTTTGCTCGAATGTTAAATTAAGCGTATTTACTTTATTTTCACAATCCGTAAGTACTGAGCATAAAGGTGAGTGCACGAATTTAGTTACTATATTTTTTATTTATTTTATTAAGGCTATTTCACCAAATTTATAAATTGGGTAAAAAAATGAAATAGGACTTTCAAAAGAAACTTTTGGGAGATTTCGTTTATTCACATAGTCTGTTAAAACTTAATTTACAAAAGTGGCGTATCTACATGACTATTTTTCCACGTGGGTATAATAAATTCGAAGTACCAGTTACGACCTTGTTGCCCTAAACAGATATTTTAGTGCAACAAAGTTGTATCTATATAACTTTAACTTAAATGTTTAATAATTGCGTATTGACTTAATGTTCACAATCCGAAGGTACTGAGCGTAAAACTGAGTTCAAGAAAGTAGTTAATATATGTTATTTTTATTTATTAAGGCTATTTCACTAAATTTATAAATTTGGTAAAGAAATGAAATAGGACTTTCCGAAGAAACATTTGGGAGATTTCGTTTATTCTCAAACCCTGATAAAACCATTAACTTGTGGCGTATCTACATGACTAGTTTTCCAGGTGGAAACAATAAATTCGTAACTACCAGTTACGACCTTGTTGCCCTCAACAGAAATTCATTGTTGTGACGTAAAGTGGCGTATCTACATGACGAGTTTTCAACATGGATACAATATATCGTAACTACCACTACGACCTTGTTGCCCTAAACAAAAATTCAATTTTGACTGCAACAAAGTTGTAACTGTAACGTTTATTTGATGCATTTGACTTAATTTTGACAATCCGTAAATACTGAGTGTAAAGCTGAGTGCAAGAAAGTAATTGCTATATTTATTTTTTATTTATTAAGGCTATTAAATGTATATATTTTGTAAAAAGTAAAATAGGACTTTCCAAAGAAACATCTGTAAGATTTCGTTTCTTCACACACCCTGTTAAAACCAAAACTTACAAAATAAGGTGGCGTATCTACATGACTAGTTTTCCAGGTGGATACAATAAATTCCTAAAAACCAGTTACGACCTTGTTGCCCTCAACCGAAATTCATTGTTGAATGCAACAATGTTGTAACTTAAGTTTTTCTTGAATGTTAAATAATGCGTATTGACTTAATTTCGTAATCCTTAAGTACTGAGCGTAAAGTTGAGTGCAAGAAGGTAGACACTATTTTTTTTTTTGATTAAGGCTATTTCACCAAATGTATACATTTGGTAAAATGAAATACAATTTCCAAAGAAATATTTAGAGGATTTCCTTAATGCACACATCCTGTTAAAATAAAGTGTCTAAAGTATCTACATGACTAGGTTTCCAGGTGATACAATAAATTCCTAACTTACCAGTACAACCTTATGTCCTCACCAGAAATTCATTGTTGAAGAACAATGTTGTATTTTGAAGTTTGTTCTTTGAATGTTTTAAAATTTTGCCGTAATGACTTAATTTCACAATCCATAAGTCCTGAGATTAAAGTTAAATGCAAGAAAGTAGTACTATATTTTTTTTTTATTAAGGCCTTTCAACAATGTATACAATTGGTTAAGAATGAAATAGAAACTTTCCAAGAAACATTTAGGGGATTTTGTTTATTCACATCCGGTTAAAACCAGGAACTTAAAAAAAATAAAAGTTGCGTATCTACATGACAGTTTTCAAATATGGATTACATGATATTCGTAACTACCACTACGACCTTGTGCCATGAACAAAAATTCAATTTTGACTGCAACAAATTGCTAAACCTGTAACGTTTATTGATGCATCTGACTTAATTTTTGACCCTCCGTAAATACTGAGTGTAAAGCTGAGTGCAGAAAGTAATTGCCTATATTTATTTTTTATTATTCGCTTAAAATATTTCCCAAACTTTATTTAATTTTGCTAAAAAATAAATAGGAACTTTCCAAGAAGAAGAAGAAACATCTGTAAGATTTCGTTTCTTCACACACCCTGTTAAAACCAAAACTTACAAAATAAGGTGGCGTATCTACATGACTAGTTTTCCAGGTGGATACATGAAATTCCTAACTACCAGTTACGACCTTGTTGCCCTCAACCGAAATTCATTGTTGAATTTTTGTAAAAAATAAAATAGGACATTTCACTAAATGTATACATTTTGTAAAAAATAAAAAAGGACTTTCCAAAAAACATTTGGGAGATTTCGTTTATTTACACACCCTGTTAAAACCATTAACTTACAAAAAAGTGGCGTATCTACATGACTAGTTTTCCAGGTGGATACAATAAATTCCTAAAAACCAGTTACGACATTGTTGCCCTCAACCGAAATTCATTGTTGAATGCAACAATGTTGTAACTTAAGTTTTTCTTGAATGTTAAATTATGCGTATTGACTTAATTTTGCAATCCGTAAGTCCTGAGCGTAAAGTTGAGTGCAAGAAGGTAGACACTATTTTTTATTTTTTTTTATTAAGGCTATTTTACCAATAGTATACATTCGGTAAAAATGAAAATTAACTTTCCAAAGAAACGTTTAGAGGATTCCTTTATTCACACATCCTGTTAAAATAAAGTGGCGTATCTACATGACTAAAAAAAAAAAAAAAAAAAAAATGACTAGTTTTCCAGGTGGATACAATAAATTCCAAAAAAAAAAACCAGTTACGACCTTGTTGCCCTCAACCGAAATTCATTGTTGAATGCAACAATGTTGTAACTTAGTTTTTCTTGAATGTTAAATTATGCGTATTGACTTAATTTTGCAATCCGTAAGTCCTGAGCGTAAAGTTGAGTGCAAGAAGGTAGACACTATTTTTTATTTTTTTTTATTAAGGCTATTTTACAAAAAGTATACATTCGGTAAAAATGAAAATTAACTTTCCAAAGAAACGTTTAGAGGATTCCTTTATTCACACATCCTGTTAAAATAAAGTGGCGTATCTACATGACTAGTTTTCCAGGTGGATACAATAAATTCCTAACTACCAGTTACAACCTTGTTGTCCTCAACAGAAATTCAATTTTAATTGCGCAAATCGTAACTACACCTACTTAGATCTAATAAGCATAATGATTCAGTGATAAATTGAGGCTCTCATATAAAGTACATTTCACCAATTCTATTTATGCCTATTGACCTATTTCTTTTTAAATACATCAAATCTCACTTTAGCCAAAAATGTCAGATTTTATTGCACTCACATGACGATATAAAATATTCTCAACTCAAAATGTAGGACTGTTGAGGAGGCATATGACTCATGTAAACGCACAAGTAATATCTTATTATCTTATTCATTTTAAGGTAGTCACAGTATAATTTAACTATAATTTCAGACTTTTCAGATACGGTATGTACTCTAAGTGTATAAGGAGCATTGATTTAAATTACATATAATTCATATGCCTATCTGGTTAATTAATAAGAGTATTGAAGATTGATGTCCGAGGAATTGTACGTTGAAGTGACACCTGTTATATGTATAATTTCTGAAGATGTCAAACCATATTTACTTCAAGCTATGTTTAGCTCATTTATCACTTGCCATTTTCATATCTCATTTAAGATCGGAAAGTGTTACGTAAAATCAGACACAAACAACAAAAAATCATGTGATGATGTCAACGTTGAAGCTATTTCACGTGTTCTAGTGTAAAATGTAACGATCAGTTATATACACGACCTTAAAGTTGCTCCAATTGAAAATTCTAAGTGCGTCACGTAATCTGCTAGGGTGAGTGATTCCGCAGACGACAGGACATTTTCAAGATGGGAAATCATTCCAGAATACAAAATTAACCCATAGTTAAATCTTTAACTGTTAATAAGGTCAAAATTCAATTCCCTGTGAATACAATTTGAGTGTTTTCTCCTTTTTTTTCTTTCAATATAGTGGTGAAATTTAAGATCGACACCGGCGAGGCCGAGGTTAGTATTGAATAGATACGGATACGCTTATAACTTTCAGCGTGAATTTCGTAGAATTCGACTATAGATTTTATTCTTGTGTCAGCTTCAGATGGACACTTACAGATGCTCTTAAAAGCCGGAGTTTAGTGGTTTATTTTGTATGTAATATCAAAACAGAAAAATAAAATGTGTGTATTAGGGTTTGATATTGGATACTAAAATTGCAACCTTTTTAAGAGTAGTAACATCTCCATTTGTTAATGTTATTTATAGTGGCCTTTTCTCGTCCAATCATTCTTTTTAGCTCTTGGCCTCCGTTACAGACATGAACCCGAACCCCAGACGCGTGCATCAGGAGACCTACAAGAATGTTTTGTCATCGTTAACTGGAGCGGCATTAGGGCGAAAAATGATTGGTTACCATGCCGGCAAGGAGGACGTTGTCCCCGCGTCTTCCCTCCTTCGGGGATTTCTTAATTGTTCCAGCCCGCTGAAACGAGGAAACAAACCTCTAATAAATCTCTAACTGCTCCTGAAAATCGAAGAAGTGTGAGGGGCCCTGGTTTGGGGGAATGAATCGCTACCTCGGGCGGTACTTTAGACCCCATGAGAAAGAAACCTGTTCAAATCTGAGGATCTGGTGTAACCTACTAGTGCCAGTATGCAAACCCCTGCAGCATCGTGAGAATTTTCAATTCCCGACATCGGTCTTTCGTAATTATTTTGGACATTTACTAGTGTTTAACTAGATGTGTTTGTGTGATTTTGAAATCTCTACACTTTAAATTTCAAGGATATTAAATCCAAGATTGTGTCTAGGGACCAATTAATTTTTGGATTTGAATTTTAAATCGGAGAGATGGTAAATTTTAAATCTAAACAGTGCTAATTAAAAAATGATATTTATCAATAATGATGATTACGTTGATGATAAGAAAAATTATTCGTAATTACGTTTGGTTTCTACATTCTACACCACCTCTCGTATTCACTATTAGGATAAATGTTGCCGACATGATATTGCAGATGGCTATTCAATATTGAAACCTGCGTTAAAATATGCCTCTCCATGCTGCAGCTAAAATCGAGGCCTTTGAAAGCTGAAATATCCCAAAGAAAATATAAAAAGGAAATGCACTAATTTATCAAATAATAAAAAGGGGTTCAACTTACACTGCTGCCGTGTAAAAAAATAATTTCCAATTCCTGCGATGATGCGAATTGCAGGAGTCATTCTCGAATAAATGGTATTACTGAAAATCGTTATGTGGCTTATTCACGACAACAATTCAATTCAATACAATTCAAGCCAGAGTTGGCATGATGGTACGTATTTCAACAATACACGACATATGGCAGCTTTTGCGTCATAATATCGTTGAATTTTCTTGACAATTGTCTGTGCGATATAACGCTAATTCGGCATCGACGAGTCACCGATCCTATGACATGTACCCAGGGCAGGACTAATCTCATCAAAGTGGTGTCAAATAGTGGATTTAAGTTTCCCAATCTTGACACTTAACACTCCGTATTAATAGCCACCTTCAGTAGTGTAACGTATTGATGGTGCAAAATAATAAAAGATAAGATAATATGCAGAGCCGCGTCGATGATAACGAATAAAAGGAGTCGTATGTAAAGCAATGTAGGTATTTATATCTCAATAACATTTTAAATCATTCTGTTCATGTGTCCGGCAATATGTTTTCAAAGAATGGGAACAGGGAGAAAGGCAACAAAGGTTTTAGAGCATCAGCCCAGAAGGGTTTGATCAAACGAATGAGATACCAATATCTGAACACGGGAAAATTTAGAGAAAAATATAACTTTTGCAAATATGAAAGTCTGCCGGGGACCCGTTGTTGCGTGTAGCCCCGGGAGAGGAGTAAAGTTAATATGGGGGTCAAATGTTTCAACTGCTCTAAATCTAATGTAATATAGTTCAAATTATTCCTTAGGTAAGCAGGAGTAAAAAGTCAATTGGGTTCAAACGCGTTGTGGTGCTTTACTTTCCAAAGATATTTGGGAAAATGGCTAAAAGGTCATTTGTTTATTCAAGAAAGGTCACCCGTTGCAATGCCCAGATTTGTTTTGTAAAAATATTTTTTTTAATGTTTAATGATATGAATCAAAATATGAAATTCTTTTGCACTTTCGGCATCTCCTTGTTGATTATAATGGAATGGATACAAAATTCGATATAGGACTCTATGGGGACGGGGACATTATACCCCTCCCTATGAAAGGGAACCGACCCTATGCAAATAAAAAGCTATTTTGAATCAGTATCATTAAATGTTTTTTAAAATATTTTTTACAAAGAAATCTTGGTATTAAGTTGTGACCTTCTGCATTAAACAAATGACCTTTATGCCTATTTCTCAAGATCTTGGAAGGAAGCACCACACACATGTGACCCAATTGACTTTTTTACTCCTGGTAAACTAAGGAATAATTTGAGCTATATTTCATTAGAGTTAGAGCATGTTCAAACATTTGACCCCCCATATAACTTTACCCCTCTCCTGGGGCTACACGCAACAACAAGGTCTCCGGCAGACTTTCATATTTGCATAAGTTATATTTTTCTCTGAATTGTCCCGTATTCAGCTATTGGTATCTCGTTCGTCTAACCAAAACCTTCTGGGCTGACGGCCTATTTTCACAGTGTCAATGTAGTTTGTGAATCGCCCACATGTATATTTCTTTAGAGCTTTGACCATTTGTAGACACAGTTCCCTCCACTCATATACAGGCTTAGTGTAATAATGGACGCATGTAATTATGTATGTATACAAATGAGTGTATGCGTTAATCAATTTTTAACATTTTGAATATTACACCTTTTACAGCGAATGGTGTACTTCGTTATTTTTTTTTTGTGTGTGTGTACACATGTTTTTTCTATCTTGAAACTTTAAAGGAGAATGAGCTGATGCATTGTTGCATTTCTACATATCTGAACTTCACATGACAATTACTCTCGGAGAAGAAAGACCTATGCCTTAAGCAGAACTACTCGCACTGAAAAGTATTAAGTGTGTCAACACACCATTTTCAATTTAGCACAGGATAACAGTATGTCGACTACTTTGAATTATACATGCGCGTACTTTACCAGAAATAGCAGCGAAAATAAGAAATTCATACCATTTCATTATCAGATATGAATCTTAGCGACACCTGAACTGAACACATTTTCCCAGAATACAATTACACATTGCAATACGATAGTGTAGTTGGTAAATCAAGATTAAGCAGGCATGCTTTTAAATATCACCTGTTGGAGACTGGCTTGAAATAATACTGAGCCTATATATCTTGCTGAGCAGATGACCAGAAAGAGTGTGCCTTACACGGTTGAGTAACAAATGGTAAAGTGCAGTGAGGTTTTTACTTTCTGTTTATCCACTGGGACAGAGATAGTGGGTATGAATACGATAAATGTGAAAAGGAATGGTGCAAATGTGCGTCGCTAGTACCGAAGCATGGTCGTGATGCGTCAGATGAAAACATTTGTCATGTCCCCGAGTAAACTTGTTAATCCTAGTCTAACAGGGTGGGGTTTAAAGATAAGCAAATAAGAAATGATTATGCGAGAGAATAAAATGTGGAGATAAACGTGGAAATTTATTATATTAACTTATAAATCAGGGATGTACAATATCAATATTCGATTAAATTATGTAGGGAAAGATAGTTGAAAATTGAAAAATTTGTCATAACGTCCTCCACAAATTGACATGCAGTGATGGCGTCTCAAAATGTACAGTATACACTAAACAGCTGATTGTGGTACACACCAGTACAGAATTAATTAGTGCGTCTCAAAATTCTTCCGCCGAAAATGGAAAACCACTTTTCCAAAGGATTTTACCATAAAATTTGGCTCATAATAGGAGAACATTAAAAAATTTAAAAAGTTACCCGATACGATTCAAGGGGCAAAACAGGTTTTGAATAGCGTCTCCAAAATGCATATTTATGCTAATTAGCATAAAAACGCCATGGCCGAAATATGCGCGATTGACAATTAGACAATTATATAAAAAAATGGGCAAAAAATAATTTAGCGTTAAAAACATGGCGCGCGGTTCAAACAAAATGTTAGGTCCACGTGGACCCCCCTTCCCAGGATGGGAAAAAATCCCAAAACTGCAACTTTTGGTTTTGGGGGTTTGCGTCTTTTGGGCCTTCTATCTCAGAGCATTTCTGCAAACGTTTTTTTACCAGCCCCAGGTATAAATGAAGAGCAGACCTAGACACAAATTTTATTTCGAAAACTTTCAAAACGTAGGACTTTGGCACAATACTGATGAAAACCATGCCTAGATACTTTTTTGTGCCAGGTGTACGTAAGATTGCTGACCCGCGCATTAGTGGGTTTCGAACACTGATCTCTATGCAATGGATTGGAAACTTGGCTTTTCGTAATTTGAGGCAACTGACGGCATATGGTCATCCAAAAGAGCCAAGCAGGTGGTTAAGATCCGGTCATCTACAAAATGGGTTCCCATTGAAATGTTGATAAGCGACAGAACAGACTACATAATCAAGCCAATCCATTGAGCTCATTGTATTTGCGGCGCTTATGGGCTGGCATGTCTCTAAACGGTGCTACCCAGGATCCAACTCTGTTAAACAGGTGTCTCTGGATGCTACTTGGTGTTCCGGTAGACCAAGATGTCCGCGCGTTGCTTCATTCTCTAATTACAATTCTGTTGTGTAGCAATCCATTGTATAGCGAAAATCAGTGGTTTCAGTGCGACTGCGATAAACTATAATATTACGTGACCCCCTTTTAAAATGTCCACTTTTCACGGATTGTTAGTGTTTAGGCCAAACTCAAAAACCCTTGTTAATCACGAAATGATATCTAAAATCACTGAGGTTTTAAAAAGTGTAATTTTTTGCAATAAAAATTGTCGAAACTAACTTCGCTCCTATCCTTTGCGTGCTCAACGAAGTTCACAAGGATGAGGCTTGTGCAAAGCTTTGCTGAAGTCACGTATATATTTCGCTGGCCTATCTGTTTCTCGTATTGGATGCGGGCGTTGTAATATCCACAGGGAAGCAAGGGGGTGGTAAGCTTCCTGATTGCTGTACAGTTGTGTACATTGTCGGATAAATCTGGATTGTTTCGCAGGACTACTCCATGGCCGTGAACAACCTCTGGTACGTTTTTTATTTAGGGATATTCATAGTATCTGTGCCGTATTAGATCCTTTTCTTACCCAACTAAATCCACTTTAAGTAGAAGCACAAATAAAATTAATGGAGGTTAAACCAACCCGGTTGCACCCCCTAGACGTGGTTACCGAGAAAGGTTCGATTTATAGCGAGGGCAAGAGGATTATTAGAGTCAAATCCCACAATTCACCAGTTTGGGAAAATTCACCTCCATAGGGTCAGTGTGATCCCACAAAAATCCTTTCTTAACACATAAAATACCTGACTTTTACCCTCATTTAGTCCACAAGCATTACACTTAGGGAATTTTTAAGATATTTATGAAATGTCTTGTGGTTCTTAAACATTTGAACACTTTTAGCCCTAATTACAGACATGTGATTCATACGTGCAACAGTAAGCACATTGATTTGCATCATGGGATTGATTTCAAACAACCCTCTGAACGAGGGTAAAGAATGCGTTTTCAGTATATTCATGTATGTAAGAATGGATTATTTCACATTTTATTCAGAGGTGAAATGTCACACAAACTATATTCTCGCTAATTATGTTTTAACCTACTCCAAAATTAATCAATATCCTCCCTGACATTCAAATCCATTTATTTTAGCAAATTTAAATCATTCGAGATCATAAGACAATGTGTATGCGGGAAGCCCAGTAGAGAACTCGTCAGTTGGATAAATAATTTTGCAATACTTGGAAAATTACTAACGTAATTTAAATGACTGATTTAACAGCAATATCTCTATGAAAAAGTATAGCGTGTCTAACCTATTCAAATTAAAATAGCATATTACTATATTTAATGCGCAAGATATTTTTCTGACTAAAACAGTCTTGTGAAATGAATTTTCCAAATAGGGTGTTTGAAAGACCATCTTAAACCTTTTTGTACATTGTTTATTCTTAAAAAATCCTTTTACGTCGCAGGGGAGAGTTTTAAATGGGCGTGAAATTTAAAGAACGCAAAGGGGAACTCTGTATAGAATTCATTCGCAGGATCTGCCTCCTTTATTCATTAAGAATCTCGAGGGTTGGAATGCATCAGTCCGAGGTCGCCATCCTGGGAAGTGATTGTTGGCGTGAGAGATATTAAATAGTTAGATTTTGGATGTCACAAAGGAGTTATAATATTGGGGGAAGACCACTTCTTCCGCTGGGTAAGGCCTCTATGTCCCTTCTGGGCGTGACAGAGAGCGTGATAGGTATATGGCTAATTTCTTTGAATTTCAATACAGGTAGGTGGTGTCAGAATACCTACAGCCTGGATTTCCCAGGTTATACTTTCATATATTAAGCAAAATACAATGGTTTAAATTTATGCATTAAGGTATAGGATTATAAGATTAAAGTGAGGCTTAGTTATGATTATAAGAAGTCTAGTAATGCTCATTGAAGGACTGATTTCCATGAGGCATGTTATATATTATCGTGCAAAAATTGTACCGGCGCCAAAAAGATGGATATAGCTTTTCTATCCTTTCTCGTTCGCATACCAAATGATGGAGCTATGTCGCACCCCAATAGTTTTGTTTCAATTGGAGTATTAAGCGGTTTATGGTCATCTATGGTCAAAACGCCGTATTCTGTGGGTAATTCCATTACTAGTAAGGTGGTGTGATTCCATGGAATGAGGCGCTTCAGAAAAGGCATTATTTATTTTATTTATTTATAAACCCAATTGGCTATTATCGCTCAGGACAAGCCAAATAGTGACATAGCACTAAATTCAAGGGATGCCCATAAACAACAACACCACAAAGAAGAAAGGCAGCCCTAAAAACCAAAAGTGAAAGGAATGGCGGATTGGAAAGCAAAAAAATAAAGGGACCCAGACGAATGAGAAAATAAAAAACATAAGACCTATAGCTACAGATGTGGAGGATAACAGCGGCTTTAAAGGCTTTTAGGGAGGTGCACTTTACAACATATCGGGCAGGTAGTTCCTAATGTGGGAGCAAATGCATAAAAAAGACCTTTTGGAAAGCGAGAGCCTGCGGAAGGGTGGATCAAGAGAGGCTATTGAGATTGCGCAGGGTAGGTTAGGGTTGCGACTTTGAAGGGGATAGGAGGAAGAGCAACAGGTGGTTAAGGATCTTGAAGAGATGGCACGGGACAGCAACGTCACGGCGCGTAGATAAGGGAGGAAGATGGGAAGCAAGGAGGAGATCTTCATGGGAGAGATTCCAAGACTAGAGAATGACTCTGCAGGCAAATCGCTGAGTAGATTTTAACCTGTTGGTTAGCGTGATCTTTAAGGATGCCAAGTGATACTGCCGTAACTCAAGGATGGGTTGAACCAACGCCAAGGTTACAGAAAACGGCGTGTGGTAGGGAAGGAGTTGTTAAAAGCCCTATGGATATAGGCTATGGGTCTATGGCTTTCTTGCAGATATAGTCCACGTGCACATTCCAGGATAAATCAGAAGATGTGAATACCAAGGAATTTTGACAGAGGAAACTCTTTCAAGGGACTTGGTTATTCATGCAGAGACAGACGTTGGGAAAAAGGGTTTTTCTTGGGGGAACTGCCATGAATTGTGTTCTTGGCTGGCATGGCAGTAGATGTTGTTGGTAAACCAGTTATGAATAGATTCCAATGTCTGCTTGAAAGATGGTGATATACTGTCATGGATGATGGGTTTGTTTATAGGGTGGTGCATCAGCATAAAGAAAACCCCAAGTAACTGTTGAGCAGAAAATGAAGATATTAGAAAGATCATTGATATAGATAAGAAAAGAGTATGGCCCCAAGACAGAGCCCTGGGGAACACCAGACAGAACAGGGACAGGAACAGAAGAAATTGCACATGACAGAAACAGGAGGGTACGGACCGGAAAGGTAGGACCTTAGCCAGCAAAGAAGGGGACCCGTGATCCCAGCAGAATGGAGTTTACGCAAAAGAGGGCCATGGGGTCTTTGTCAAAGGCCTTACTTAGGTCGAATAAGGCTACAGCCACACTTTTCCGACTTTCAAGATGCTCATACCAGTCATTAAGGGCCGTGAGGAGGGCGTCGGCAGTGGACGACTTCGGAAGAAAGCAATTGATTGTTTGGTTGGAACTTTGTTGCGATTAAGATAAGAAAGGATGTGCTTATGGATAACCCTTTCCAAAAATTTGCAGACCAATTGGTTGGAATGATATGGGGACGGTTAGTGGAAACAGCGTGACATCACCAGACTTGAAGATCGGAATGGCCTAGAAAGCTTCCATGCACTGAGTGTAACACATGGAGATGAAAGATTTAAAGATCTTACAAAGAAGGATGAAAAACAGTAACAGCCCCAATTCTTAAGAATCGTAACTGTTATGCCATCCACACCTGCAGCTGAGTTGTTATTTAGCTTGCGAATAAGATTTGATGCCAGACCACAGCAGGGAAAAGGCATCGTTCAATATTGACAACACCCCCATCGCTGTAGAAGTGCACGTAATAGGATTCGTTTTCCCAGCAATCCGGTCCAAACAAATCACGAGGCTTGTAGCGCGCGAAAAGTCAAATTGTCACGTATAGAATGTGTCCTGTGCCCTGTGATTTGGATGCACCGATTGCTGCGGGAAGGAATCCTATTACGTGGCACTGCCCTCGTTCAATGCACATTTTTACCTATATTCATACATTTTTGTTTAGTGATGACTTTCCGATGCTTTTGGAATCGAAAAAATATCGATTGATAACATATTGTATATTTTTGAGCCGAGATGTTCGTGGATATGTGTAAACCAATGGCAAACGTCAAATTTAAAATTCTTGCCAAGAATAGTCTTTGATGTCCCAAAATTTATCCTTTTTGGTTGAAATTTTAGGTTTTTGTTTACATTTGATTCCCGTTTACCCTATAATTTTTCAGAAACATGTTCATAACTGTTATATCAGGCATTACAAGTTCGAGCGGACGTTTTTATTGAATTCTATTCACTTGCCCTTTCAGTTCAATAAAGTGCACTTCGAACGCAGCCTTAAATTATTGCCCAATATACAGTTTGCGTGTTAATATACTATTCGGTCGACAAAATACTTTTGAACCTAATTCTGAACGTCTTCCCAGTATGAACTAAACACTTTTATCCCGAATGTACATCTTAATTTAAAACAATTTTAAAACTTTAATTCATGCAACCATTCTCTGCATTCGACATTGATTCGTTTAGGTTCTGCACATGGCCATATCCAATAATCTTCCTGGTAATACAGTCTGAGAGTTAAGGTGTTGGCATCATGATTTAAATGGCCGTCGCATTTCTTTAAAATTTGATATATAGTACATTTATTTGTGCTGCTAACAACTCTGAAATAAAAAATTGGCTTACCATATTCCGTTTTTTTTGAGAAAAAAGACTTACCAAAAAGATTACCGATACTAAAGTGCTCCAAAAAGATAACAAGGGGGCCGAACATTTTTCTGATTTTCACATTGTTTAGGTCTAAGTTGCTTACTTGAAAATACCGAAATCAAAAAATGGTGTACCGTATTAGTTTTTTCCGACATCGTCGAAAAGGACATTTTTAGAGGGAAATTTCCGTCTTCAACTAATATGACGATGCGTCTCCGCGTTATTTTACGCCTATATTCCCGCCAGCAAAACAAAAAAATGGGTACGTGAAAGGTGAGACGCGTATTAACAGGCTCGGTCTATAGACTAGTTTCCCCTAGCAACATCCAAGTTCTACGCGATTTTGCAAACGCTTTTACAAATTCGCGAATGCAGAAGTTGAAAATCGCTCATGAATTTTTGGCGACGCTAAATGCAAACGAATGCACGCTTACTCATCGCCGAGTTTATTAAAGTCGTCTTGCGCGTACTCCTTCGAAACCATTCCTATCTAATGCCAACACCTTAATCCATCCAGGTGCAGGAATCAACTCTATTTATAGTCAGAGGCAGAATTAACCTGCTGTGGGCGACTTGCCTTCCTACATTATCGTTCATTGCTCATACATTATATATTTGATATACCCCTGAAAACCGACGCAATGACCTGTCGGTCTATATTTGTGTACAACGTTAAGATTTTTTTACCTTGTCTATGATTGGCTAAATACCCCACTAAATACATGGTATACCGTATGAATAACCATCAAACGGCCGGTTGTGCTCAGGGGATCAAACTTTCAATGTGTCAGACCTAGCAGATGGCCCATCTGTCAGACTCTGGCGACCTTTGGTATGGTAAAATTGCCATTTCGTCCGCTTTTTTTTTTTCCGATTTCTTTACGTTACCACTTCATCTAGGTTATGATTTATTAGTTTAGAGACAGGATTAGATTAGGATTGAGGTAAGGGTTTAGGATTAGTGTTTTGGATATTTTAGATGGTGGTATAAGACGAAGTAGGAAATGGACGAAATGGTAATAATTCCTGGTAGGATATTTGCCATAAGATTGTTAACGGAAAAATGATTCGTAATACAAAGACAAATCGTCAGTCAGTCCGATAATGATATAATAAAACTATTTAAAGTATTTTTTAAATAATGATATTATATTTTATTTCTTTGTTTTTGCAGGTTACGATTTTATTTATTTTTTTTTAAATTTTTGTTTCAGGTGTGAAAGCAGATATAGTCCGGCGGAGCCATAGTCCGGGCTCCATAGACGATAACGGAATAAAGCGTGAAACTAATGTTGTGTGAAGAGTCAACTAAATCGATTGCCCTATTGTTCACCATTGTTCCCGGACTATGAGTACGCCGGACAATAATTACTTCTACACCGGATTGAAACACTTGCCAAACTTAGTACAATGGTTTATTGCATTAAGTGGCATTAGAAATAATACCAAGTTCATAACAATTCAAACACTGTATTTAAGAAACAAAGGGAGATGCAGTATCATTTATGGGCGAATAATGTGTCTGAGGTCGGAAAAACTAACAATGGGCGAGGTGCAATATTTGAAAGTTTTTTTCTGGCCAAGGATACATTATGAGCCCATTTCAAATAATTTATTTCTATTCTATTACCTAAAACATCTTGATTTAATAAGAAAATGCATTTGCGACCATTATTGCTGAATTGGGCAGTAAACTGACCACTCACAATGCTGCATTTTCAGCATAGGTTATAGGATATAAATTTTCCATGTAAATAATCGTCAGATTTGTACTTGATACCCAAGCAGGGTGTCATTTCCTTTCTGGATACTCGTTCTTGTGTAAGTTGCAACTATATTTCACAACGACAAAACCTATATCAACAAATTTAGCATCAATTTACCCTAAAAAGTCATTTCATGAAACGAAAATATCATTAACTGTAGCTTCATAAGGTGACAGAATTACGGCAGCGCCGTCATCCTGTATAATTCCCCAGTGACAAACTTTTTAATGTGTACAAAATAATAAACAAGTTAATTTTTCGTTAAACCATATTTTGTTCAACAACATCGGCATAACGAATCAACAACATTCGTTATGCCGATGACACAACCCTGCTGGAAATGGTCTTTGAAAAGTTACAGCTATCCACAGAAGAACTCGAAAAAGCCTGCGCCAAATGGGGAATGAAGATCAACCCATCTAAATGCAAGATCATGTCCGATGACCCAAGAGACATCACCCTTAACCAGACACCCATTGACAAAGTAAATGATTTTGTCTTTCTTGGAAGTAATGTGCATTCGGTTACGGAAGACATCAAGAGGCGTACAAGACTGGCAGCATGGGCATTCGGTAGACTCAGGAATACCATCTGGAGCAATCATGACATCACAAGATCGCTCAAAGTCAGAATATTACCAGTCTCTTATCACTCCCCATTGCCACCTATGGAGCAGAGTCCTGGATATTGCGCAAGGCAGACTGCAAAAAGCTAGAAAGCTTTGAGATGAGATGTCTCCGGTCCATCCTAGGAGTGAACCTTCTGGACAAACTTAGAAATGATGAAATTAGACAGCGTCTGAACATCACATGCACCATCACGGATGCAGTCACCAGGAGACGGCTGAAGTGGTTTGGACATGTCGTCAGGATGCCGGATCACAGATTACCATACCAAGCCTATACGCAAGACTTCAACAAGCGGAGGAAGCCAGGTCGCCCACCAGCAAGATGGAAGGACCAGATCCCCAAGGACACAGGCTTGGACCTCCAAAATGCCGAATCTATTGCAAAGGGCAGACCAGAATGGAGGAGAATTTACTCATGAGAGAGCAAAGGGACACCCCGTCCTATGCAGTTAAGTCAAGTAAGTCAAGTATTTTGTTACCTTAAACAATTTGCAATAATAATAATGCAAACTTATTATTTTGCTCATTTTCATTTTCAATTTGTGTAATTATTTTTATTAGTTTTTCCTTATTACTCAGGATAAATTTTTAATGGTTCACTTTCGGGCAATGCAGTGTCCTCGTATGGAATATTTTGGTTCATATTTTGTAACAATTAGATATAAGCTCCTCTAGATATTTTGAAAAAATATCACCGTTTGGTGCACTAAAAACCAGACATATCAATTACATTCATTGTTTGTGCATTTGTGGAATATGGAATTGGTCTCTCGGTTAATATCATCCCTGTTGATAGTAAATGTGTTTAATGGAATTAAAAGGAAAAATTTAAAAAAACAAGTTTTAACATTGAACAATACTAAAACACAAAAGTTCATTCATCCCTATTTATAGAAAGGGTCTAAATCATAAATTTATATAATTTTGTTTTAACAATAGAACTTACTTATGTATTAATTTAAAAACATTATTGCTGTTAATATTTGATAGAAGACTGGTTAGAAGAAGAAGAGGGGCATGATCAAATTGCTAAGATGCTTGTCTCTAATGCAAAGCATATTCAAATCTCGGAGGGTCACTTACTGAAATAAAATTTCTACTCTTCCCGTCGTTCATTTAGAATTGGACAAAAAGACAATCAATGCAGCTCGTCCAACGTAGGGAATATTAAGCTGTCGGTCCCATGTACACACGGATTTTATACCTGTACACGGGGAGTACCTAATTATTACATTCTTACGGCATTCCGTATCGAAAGATTATGTGAAACTTTGACTGTCCCAACCCTATAGATAAAACAATGTGAGCGCTGGTAGGGGTGTTTTCGTGACCTGACCAGGTTTCCTGACCACCTCCGCTGACCACTTTGAATTCAACAACCTTGACGGAATAAAGCTGTAAAGGTTGTTAAATTCATAGTAGTCAGGAAAGGTGGTAAAGTGAACCTGGTCAGGTTACGGAAACTCCGTCTGGTTGGGAATGGGTGTTTCCATAAGGTGACACCCTTCTTTCTGACACCCTTATGAATTCGGCAACCTTAACGGAATAAACCACATAAACCGTGTGGTTTATTCCGTTAAGGTTTCCGAATTCATAAGGGTGTCAGAAAGAAGGGTGTCACCTTATGGAAACACCCGAAATGAAATGCACCATGTGTTTGAAATCCAGAGGATGTCGTCTTTCTGACAGACAGTAGCGTTTTGTATAATATGGATAAAGTGCTTTACAAATGTTTGTATATTGAAAAGGCTTTGAGAACTGACGTATGGTGCCTAATTATAACGTCCTTATGGCTTGTATGAACATTATGAGATGAGGACGGATGCTAATTTTGTCACAAACAAACCCATCACAAACAAGGTTAGTCGCCATGAAACGGTAAACAAACCAATCAACATGGAACAGTCTTAGATACGTGTTCGCTCAGACGTGAATTGTTTTTATTAGACATTCTCGTGAATAGGTATAGCAAACTGAAGAT
Source organism: Ophioderma brevispina (assembly GCA_023653785.1). NCBI lineage: Eukaryota > Metazoa > Echinodermata > Ophiuroidea > Amphilepidida > Ophiodermatidae > Ophioderma > Ophioderma brevispina. The sequence continues at coordinate 85,271 of JAMKCH010049271.1, read as the reverse complement.
TTAGATAACATTGAATGGGTGCATACATGGCCCGGGATGATAAGTATAAGCAGAGCAATTATGCATTTTCTATTATAGGAAATGACCAAAGAATTTGAGACTAGTTGCGTCAAAATCGGACCACTCGGGAAAAAAATTAGGCCAACCCCAGGATGACCTTGAACCGTTATGAGCCTATAATCCTGAAACGAATGACCGTAGATATAGCAAACTATACCTTTTTTTAATCCTCATGAGCAAAGCCTTCCCCCGATGGTTTACATGTTCTCCATTTTGATACATTATTCTGTGACAATTTAGAAGTATACTTATCAATCACCCCTCGTATACTTCTTGCAGGTAATCAAACATTGAGAGTTTTGCCGGACATATTGAAGCAATTACGCGAGAAAATTAAAAAGTTGAGGAGAGGAAAGTTGACATCGGGGGTGCTCTTCCATCATGACAATGCCGCAGTCCATAAGTCTATGGTAGCCATGACTGCAATCCATCGGTGTGGCTTCAATCTGGTAGAACATCCAGCCCATTCACCCGATTTGGCACCGTCTGACTACTATCTCTTCCCAAAGATGAAAAAGGAACTCCTCAATCTTTTTAATTTTCTCGCGTAATTGCTTCAATGGGTCCGGCAAAACTCTCAATGTTTGATTAGCTGCAAGTTAAAAAATAGAACAGATATACACATGAAACTTATGGAATTTTCATTTGAAAAATGAAACTGTAGACGGTGTAAATTTGAACTTTGTAGCATATCTCTTTCTACCTTAGGCTTAGAACTTATCAATCACCCCTCGAAACACCAAAAATTGTTTCTGCTGCAATTTTTAGGTAAAAAAACCTAACTTTCTTGCACTATCTGTTTAGTAAATGGTGCTGGGTAGATTCTTCTCCGTCTAGGTTAAATAAAGCGAATTATTTTTATTTACATCTACAGACACAATGTTAGAAAAATCGACAATACCAAGCAGTCATGTCTTGAAAATTGCCATTGTGTTTAATGAAATTTATGTGAATACACATATGCATTTTACCTTGTATTCCGACATCGCGAGGACGCTGTTAGAACTACTTCAAATTCACTCAAGTCACGTTCCTGCTGCTATTATGCAAAGCATCACGACATGGTACAATTAAATAATTACAATTGAATTTAGAGAATGCTGTCTGTTTTTTAGAAGTCCGCTGTCATTCTTGACATTTCAAATCAGTTCAAACAGAATTCGTGATCATTATGTGTGCTTTCTGTTTCGATAACCTTTTATCTGTCTATACGGAAGCGCATAAGGGCCATTCGATATGTTGACTTACCGAGTTCTAGAAACTCATTATCGTCACGAAATTAGGCGTTCCCGACATTGAATCTCTACATATTACATATTTATATATCAATAATTATTTGAAGGTATTTTGTATATTTATTTAAACATGTTAAGGTGGTTTGATCACTGATAATTATAATAACAAATTCCTACATGAGGCACGATTTTAACGCCCCAGATCGCATGTTTGTGTGCGTGTGGACACTTACATATACTACTTTTTGAAATCCTGGAGCAGGATTTGACTCTGTTGCTTTAAATGTTCCTTCGGGCGTATCATTTGTGGGTTCGAACCTTTCCATAACTGAGCTAGCTGTTAAATAGGGTACCGGGCTGATTGCGAACTGTGCGTCCCTGAATGATGCTAAAGTGGATTATGGAGTGTCTTAAGTCACAGTAGTTAGCGGTTCTGTAAAGTGCTCAGCCCGCGTGGATTTAGAAAAGTGCAGCATAAATTCCAGCTTTTATTTATTTATATATACTCCCTCATGTTTGAATATTATTTTGTCGATCTTCTCAAAATCAATTACCAAAAAAATACCCATTTTCAGAGGCAAAATTAATGTTTTTTATAAAGTAAAGTTTGATGTAGGAATGTGTTTTTATAAGAGTGCTACTCATATTTTTCAAAGATGCACTCAAGACCAGTACCACAGTGCAACCCCCTTATATCCAAATTTTACCTTACGAGAAAGTGTAGCAAAATCCCACTTTTATTTATTTATATATACTCCCTCATGTTTGAATATTATTTTGTTGACCTTCTCAAAATCAATTAATTTCCAAAAAAATACCAATTTTTCAAGGCAATCAGAGGGATTCATCTTACAATAAAACAGCGTGGAGGACCATTAAAGTAATGTTTGATGTAGGAATGCATTTTTATAAGAGTGCTATTCCTAGTTTCCAAAGATGCACTGAATACCACCTCAGTGTAACCCCCTTAAATCCAGATTTTACCTTACGAGAAAACTTACAGAAAGATGGACTATCAAATTTATCTGTAAATAGTGGATTTGACCGATGCTTGCATTAAGAAGCACATTGATCAAGCGTAAAGGTTACACGTGTTAAGCGTTCGCCGCATTAACCGGTTTTACATAAATTATTGACAGAAACGGTCAAAGCGCTCAATCACAGGGTCATGGCGCGGATTTTTCTAGAAAAAACAAAATCGTAGATTTCTTGGAACGCTGAAATAATTACGGGTTTAGGGTTAGTCGCTATTTTTTATATCATCTACATAGCCTACCCAGAGAATAACAGTATAAAATAGTCATAACCATCAATATTTTTAGAATTTGCAAATATTGGATATACCGATATTTACAGTATTAAAACGTTCACCAGAGTATTTTCAGATTTTGCACATAGAATCTACCTATAATATTGACATAACTGTAGTCGCAGTATTTTCAGATTTTTTTAATATTGGATGAACCGTCGCGATATTTATATGACTGTCAGTAAACTCTCTGTATATAAGAATATACAGAGAGCTGATGAAGACCAAAAACAAGTAATATTAACCTTCTTATGCAGTTGTTTTCGATTATAATTGCTCCAATTGAAACACTGAAAAATGTCAAAATGAGCAAGTTTGGACTCTTTCAAGTAGTTGATCTGATTACACACTTTCGGCCAAGTGAATGCCTATCCTAATAGAAAGTGGAAAATTAAAGACCAATTTGTGATTTTCTAACACTTTGTTTATCCTTATTGGGAAACCAACTATTCCAAATTTTCAATTGATTATGGTCTTGTGCTTCGGTCTTATGCCATGCGTTAAATGTTTGTACACAAGCTCCGAAGGTCACTGTTGCTGCGATTTGTCAGGTTACGAACAGAAAATAAAAAATTGAGAATATCTTGCAGGAAACGCCCCGCAATTTGGCAATAAGAGGAGACACGAGTTTGTGCATCTGAAACTGCCTTTAAAGGCAAAATATGTGCACATGGTAAATTTGCCAATTGCTATCACAACACCAAGGTTAGATAAAAGGAGAGACTTTAAAGGTATACAACAAATGCCAAAACAAAAGCAAGAAAACAAATGTTACCATTATAAGTAACAAACCATTCTCTCGGCTAAGTGATTAGCATGTGACACACCATCCGACGTAATGTATTATAATACGACTGTAAGCATAAACGGGTGATAATCGCCTGTAATAATTCAATGTAACACTTTATGGCTGAATATATAGCATCTTAAAATGAGTAATGATTTTATAAATAGTTGTACATTTGCATACAATGATATAAGCTAGTAATTGCCAATGTTTTGGTGGCTGGCAAAACAAGATAAATTTGCAGGTAGTAACAATGGTTTGTTGTCTTCGTTTGGCTTTGTGTACCTGTTAATTTGTGGGTGTGTGTTCTATAATTGGTTTCCTGTTTTATCCGTAAGAAGTGCTATGGTTCATCAATGATATAAGTCAAATCGATAAATCTGATATATTTGGACATTGATCCTTCCCCCGACCGACATTTATGTTTACACACAAGGAGTAAATCAACCATCGAAGCGCTAAGCAAGTCTGGCTAGTAAGAAAATACACAATTTGCAGATGTCGACGAACACGAACGTGTAATTTGCGAATAAATCGTTGGAAGGCCAAATGATGGCAGGGAAAATTATTGAACATAACACAATCACCTGACCCTTGTCTGTATAGTAGTAGTTCGTGCAAGAAACCTGTAAGGGACGTTGCAGAAGATTTATATAGCGACAAGAAACAGCTGTAAAAATAGTCGTATAAATTCTGGCCAATTTAGCATGCCGTGGAATATGACTAATATTGTAACCTATAAATGTCGCTATTGCAATTTGCCGCTTGATGGTTCGTTGCGTACATCTTGCTTCGATCCCTTTGGTGTTTATTGAAAAAACGTGAATTGCTATCATTCAATCTGAGGACCATTGAATATTTTGACGTTTATTTACACACGCACAAATGTACGTACGCACACACACGCGCGCGCACGCACACACACACCCTACACACATGCACACACACTCTCGCACACACGCACATACATACACTCACAATAATAAAAGGGGAAGGTCGCATTGGTTTATATTTCGGAATTGGATTTGAACCTTCTACATTAATGAGCTTTTTAAATCTTTATTTAGAACATTGCCGTCCTTTAAGATTCGGAAAACGCTTGAGTACTTTTAGAAAGATTATTATTGAGGGGGCTTGTGTTACTCGCATCCTAATGCATATATGAAAAGTGCTAGTGTTTCAATTGAAGCCTGGGCCCAGCCCATAGAGCACATTAACTAAATTTGAAAGTAATTACAGCACGTCTGTTGAATGTGGGTCACTCTATGGACTCTTAGTTAACATCGTTCAATCTTTGCCTACACGGAATAAGAGTACATTTGGAACAACACATCAACAGAAAATTTCTTCCAGTTGACAAATATAATAACATATTTTACAACACAGAGGTTACTTTGGCATTCGTTTCCTACGCAAGAAAAAATTGCGAGGCAGCCCGAAATAAATTAATATACCTACGGGTCATATAACACACAATTTCAAGGTAAAAATAAGAGTAATACCAAGAAATTCGAAATAAACAATAATATCAGTAGAGCAATGCTAATGTTGCTTTAAAAGTGTAAATCTAAAAACAGTTCTACCAGGAGGTTTGTTATTTATTAGGATGCCTAGCAATATATTTGCTTCAAATCCACCAAGACTTCATAAAGAGATATGATCAGTCCCCGATTACTTTCTGTGAGTGGAGAGCAAGCTCTCAATACAATCCATCTGACTCTACTATTATAGGGTTCTGTGTCTCGCGTCTTATGCTGAAAAGTAGAAATGTTACAGAAACGCTATAATAGTTCTAGAAATAAAAGTACGTTATGTAGTCAAAATACCTTAGTCACACAAAATAGCTTTTTTGTCAAACTAAATTGATGATTATACCATCTCGAGGCTACCAGATAGGAATTTTTATCACGAAATCGCTAGGTTACATTACTTTTATGAAATATTTCCTGAAACTATTTGATAAGATTGTAATAATTGCAAGATGCATTTGCCGCGGACATATTCCAAAATACATGTGCTGTGTGACTGACATTTTCGACTTGTGAATATAGCCTCGGGTCTATTTCATACTTCAGACGATATAAGTTGGAGCTACAGACTCGAATAATATAGAAGTGAAGTATGAGAAACTCAACACCGTCCGGTATATTAGTGATGTTATCAATTCGCCACGTTTACATGTACAGAATTTATTTCCAGGATTTTGACGATATCGCCACGATATACAACAGGTGATAAAATCATAAGGTAATATGGGTTTTAAACTTCTAAACATTTTGAGGTAAAAGAGGAAAACATCGCCTTTACAAACAGCGTGAGATTACTTCGTCTTTAGGGTTTCACGGAATTTATAGCTGGGAATTTTCTAATAGAATACGCACGCATGAATATGTCTATATTTGATACAAATTATCCTAATATTATACAACAGTATTACATCTACAAATGTAGGTAACATTATAAAAATTAGTAGAATGCACGGCACGTCATCAGGGAAAAACAAAGTAAAACATGAATATCAACAGCTAAAGAGTATAATAAACAAGGATTGAGAAGAACCTAGAAAGATAAAACTGAAACTAAAGACTTGATAGATGTAAATGACCTGTCTTTAACAAGGCAAAACTAAGAATATTCATTAGGGACAGACGATACTGGACAAGGCGAGAGCAAGATATGTGTTACAGTAACAGAGAGAAATTAACTAAAAAGATAGGTAGAATAAAGTTGACAAACACTAAACTACATTTAGGACGGTCTTAAGAAAATAGAAAACAATGGACAAAATGTTATTAGACCCTACGCTGCACTGTCGTAATCTTGCAGAGAAAAATCAATCAAACTTTCATATTATCAATGTTGCCGTAGGGGTCAATCTCAAAATGAATTTCATTTGATATAAATGCTTTTGATCGGTACCTTCAGGTTTTACGCAATTTAAATGGCATGTGCAAAGATAATTTAGATTGAAAAATAAACATTAAACGACAGAATCTGCAAGCAGACCAAGTGCAGATATCATTGTAAGGATATCTCTAACCTGGCTAAAAGCAGATATCATTGTATAAGAATATTTGCAAACAGGCCAAGTGCAGATGTCATTGTACACTGTAAAACAGTGTTTAGAAAGTGAAGGCAAGGTGGTGTTTAGAGGGTTAATGTTTAGCAATTAAACACTTTGTGTTTAGAAATTAAACACATGGTGTTTAGAAATTAAACGTTTGGTGTTTAGAAATTAAACAGTTGGTGTTTAGATATTTGACATGTTTAGAGATTAAACGTTTAGAAGCGTTTAAGCTCTAAAAAAGCGACATCCTACAGTTTTGAGAATAGTTTTATTGAACTCCTTGACCCAGAAAACACTAATTTTGACATCAAAATCATCTTCTTAGGTTATATAATAAGAAATATACGGTTTTCTTTGACGAGATGTCGGCCATCTTGAAAAATAGCCGTGTATATAAATTTCCATGACTCAGACAATTCTGGCTATTGTATATTTAACCTCTTGACCCAGACAACATACATTCCAACACTAAGTCACCATAGTAGTGCATACCTTTAAATGTCGGCCATTTGTAAATGTTTGATCCTTATGAAAATTGCCATCACTTTATTTATTTTTGTCATCACGTATTTTCAGGAACTACACAACCCAATGATCAATTTTAGCTATGAGTGCAGATGTTATTATTCCGGCCCTGGTTGGTAGAAATCTAAGGCCCTTTTTCACTTGATGCTGCACCAGCTGCAGCACTATTGTAAGAATTCTGTAAAAGGGCCAAGTGCAGATATGTAATTGTCAGAATATCTGCAAACAAGCCAAATGCAGAGCAATGTAAGAATATCTGAAACAGAAGTGCCGTAAAATATCTGTAAACAGGCCAAGTGTAAATATCACTCTAATACCATCACAAAGATAGTTTACTTCTTCAAAAGACAATAATTATACTGCCTTCAATAGCAGCAGTTGCTCAAAAATGTGACCCTCTACGTCTTCATTGACTATCATCTCATTTCACATTTTAATAAGAAAAACAAAATTATCCCCCTTCCTATTACAGTCCCACGCTATTCTCAACTGATGTAGATGTACTAGGGCCGATTCGAGAGCTGATTCAACGATTAAAGAGTATATTTTCACGTATTACCTAGATATCTTAGTGCGCTGAAAGGAAACAATAGTTGCGCAAAGGCAATATTGGTGTTAAATTACACTACAAAAAACGGTTACCAGGCGGTAGCAGGTGTGTGCCAAATAACGTCATTGCACGAGAAGCGCAGTGAGAAACGTATACATGGAATGCATGGGTGTACGGCTTTTGGCATATTTAACACTTCAATTTCTTCCTCTCTAACACGACACCCTACATATCTACGTGTCACGTCGTGCTAAGAATGAAACAGTAAATGTCAGTTTACAAAATATTAGATTAACACCTACTGGTTTATTGATAGGTGGAAACATTTGTAAGGGATGTAAAATCCAATAGGAGACTGACTTCAGGTAATACGTTGCCATCTAATTTAATAATCTACATGTGGAATTAGGGGCAGAACTGACGAATCCTAACATGTCTAAAATGTATTTTCATAATAATACAACGAATATGTATGCGTACTATTTTGTGTCCATGCACTACCTTGTGTTTGACTCACGACTAAAATCAATTTATGCACAAGGGGATACAGTTAGATATGTTGACAGTTCAGGTGCGGTTTACACAAGGAGCACCGCTAGATTATTAAGACAGATGAGTGTCACTTTCTCTGATTATTCCCGCGCAAACTACAACGTATCCCTGGCAAAATTGCCTGATTGATAATACATAGTTATTACTGTTGGACAAGAGTTAACTGTTTAAAGGCTATGTAGTTTAATTACTAGTGTGTCTTTCCAACGCAATTAAACTCGATAAGGAAAAATGCTACTTTTATGGTAACATATATCAGTTTTGGCACCATAAATATAACTGAACCGATTGCCGTTTTTTTCGAGACACGTTCTGCAATCGCCTGCCATACACCTTTCAAAGGACTTGACTCTCGTGGATGCAGTCGTGTTGACACTGGCTTTTTGCTCTGTCACCTTTGCAGCATCGTATACTTCATGACACCTGGATTTTTGCAGAGACATTAGCATTTGCGTGCATCTGCAAATCTTCTTTTGAAACAAGAACATTTAAGTTTGACATAAAATGAAAAACTAATTGAAATACACCGTTGAAATTATCCACTTCATTGTACGTTTAAACAAAGTTCGAAATCTTCGGGATATTGAACGAGTTCAAGAGCAAATGCTGCATTTGACTTAGAATTTTATTAATTGCTTACGGTTGTTTGTGTTACTAAAGCTAACATTTCAAGTTGTTAACTTTACCAGAATGCTAATTCGTTAATTGCTTGGTATTTTCTCATTGAATGTTCAGCGTAATAAGAGAGTCATGTGCTTCTGGTTAATGATTTAACTGATTTTATGATAGAATCGACAATAATTATCTGGCCAAATTAAAAGAGATAGCTTGAACTTTGATCATTTTGACTGATGTTCTGAAGATGTAAGTGTGTTTTGGACATTTATCATTTTATGAATGTATTACGGTGCAATTGCAAGAAAACGGCCAATAGCATCTAAAGATTCTACACCACTACATTATATCTGTTCTGACATGATACTCTGGTTGAAGAGCGTGGGGAGTAAACAAATGTCATGTCTCCCCAAATTTGCTGTTATAAATAATATTAAGATGCAAATCAACAGGATATCAAGATCAAAAGGTCTGTGAGACTTTCTACTGAGTACGTACAGTTCTAATTTAAACCCCTCCCATGGGAATTTTCAGAAAAAATCATCGTAGTAAATTCAGGCTCCAGTCGCTCGAAAAAAATAGCAGTCAACCTAGGGATTATTCTGTCTGAATAAAATGCAGAATTCAAAATTAAAAATATATATATATATATATATTTTCAGTCAGTAAGTTGCTTCGCTGGCAAAAAATTGACCTTTTAATTAGGGTAACTTTGTACATAAACGCATCTACAAAGTTACCCTAATTTAATAACCTAAGTTTGTTGAACTTTTTTTCCGTAACTTAAATAATTAACTACCTATTAACTAATATTTATATTTCTTGAAGTCTGTATATTGTTAATTTTTATGTTCTTAGTCAATATGTAAACAAATAAATAAATGGCAATTTATTTACTGGTGTGCAACCTAACAATGCAAATATTATCTATGAAATGTTTTATGGGGTGTGGAATAGTCATGGGCTATTGGCTCGTTTTAAAAAAAGGATGTTTCTTATATTTAGTTTCCAAACATCATTTCTTTTGCCACGGTGTTATTACTATTTCACCTTAATCTGTTACATGTAAAAAGTTGTACACTTTAAATAAATAGCAATTAAGATACAAAAATACTTCCTTGTTTCAGGGGAAGTTGTATATTACAAAAGGTTGAAATTATTCTTGTTTTAACTTGGTCAATATTGGTTTTTGACATATAAAAATACATATTTGAGATAGAAAACCATGCAAGGAATTCAATACAATGGTGAAATTTTCATAAATTTCATAACTTTTAAAGAAAATCAACAAACTCCGAGACTCTTAACGCATAACTTTGCACAGAAAATTATAGTTTGTTGAATGTTATCACCCTGCAACAAATATCTAAAGACGCGTGTCTTGTATTTTGGATCTGGATATATAATTACACCAAGAAATTTGCAAATCTATTGGATTAGGGTGCTTTAATCCTTACAGATTTCTTATAATAAGACTGAAAATAAAATGTTTGAAGTGACAACATTTTTCTCATGAATTTATAATTAACTATTACAATTTTCTGCTTTGACATACACCGTTACGAGTGATACCGAAAATGGCGGCATCTCAAACGAGAGATACTTAAAATGGTGGCATGTAATGTCTTTCAAATTGTGGAATTTATCAAAATCTTGTCATTGTTTTAAATTATTTACATCATTTCCTTTTTAAACATTGTACTTTTACATGTGCAAGACCAATTTTGATAAGAAACATTTGAAGCCATTTATGCAACGCTCCCTTAAGGAAGTGTTCATTTAAATTGAACAATTTTACTCAAACCTACGAAGCGCGCAGAAACCTATGCACTCAGTAGCTCACATCAAATTTGAACGTCAATTTTCAAGATATAATCAAAATTTCCTTTAGCATATTGTGAATCCATATTTTAATCACAAGAAAATTTCCTAGCACTTAAAATTGTCAGAGTAATAGCCATGGTATTGAGGAGGTATGAGATGGAAATGGCATTTCCTTCATATTCAAATCATTCCGTGATGAAAACATTTACAGATATAAATAATTGAAATTCACCACTGAAAGTATCGCCCATACGACTACTGTCCGCCATATTTAGTGGCTTTGCAGCCAAGAGCGGAGGGCTCATTCTCTCAGGATTTTGGTCTGTTATCTGGAATGGTTTGCAAAATAATACAAGTTTGATATAATACATTACTAAAATGAAATGCAATCTTTGATATCTACCTACATCACAAACACATTTAAATTTAACAACAATAACAACAATCAAAACTTTCCATAAACAACGATTGCCAACGCTGCAGAACCGAAAGTATGTTCAAGAGTATAAATATGGAAGTCTCAGTTAATTTTATATTCAAAACACTTGGATCATATTATCAAACTACCCGCCATGCTTCCGAAATGAAAAAGCAGTAAATCTTCGAAATAAAAAATATACAGAGATATGTAAATTGCAAATGATATTGTGTCATAAATCCTTTATGGAGATCTGATCTGAATATCTATTTTATATATGCAAAGGCCTAAGGGGGTTTGTAATACATACTGCTACCAAGACTGCATAAATGACCAGTCAACAATACACACAAGTTGGAAGCCTTTAACCAGAATATATTTGACAATGTATATCCATAGATTAAAATATATGAAATATTTTGTAAATGTGAGCAATGCAGATCCATCCAAATTATATATAATTTGTGGATCCCAATACAGTCATTTCTAAAATCAACCTTAGCTGCTAATTTTCACTTGTATTAACAGTAAGATCTAATTATACGATTACGAATTTTCCAAAAAATAGTACTGTATGTTTTGAAATCAGAAGCAATGAATATCCTATGCTTGTCGTAAGCGCTTTATCTAAACTTTTGAGATAAAGACAAAACAAATTTGACACACACTTCTCACACTCTTCCTATCCTCCAGTTGCGCACTAAGCATACCCATCAGCCCACAGTTACACCACCGAAATGTTCAAAGTGAGATTACACAGCTCTCAAAGAATGCTTACAAGAATTTGATAGCGGTATTTCAAGAGCGGCCCTGGTTAGTATTCTAGCTGTGTTCTAAAACATTTTTGTAAATTACGCACCTGTCCCAGGGGATACAAACTCGCGGTTAAACACAAATTCCGCCTTTGCTTTCAAATACATTTCGTCAAGGTTTGACGTATTTTGTTATTTTAATAATCAACTTGGTGATTTTCATCCCCCTAAAAAGGCAATTCTATCCTGGTCAGTCCAAATGTCTTGTGAGGTCTGTGACTTAACCAAACACTTTAGAGCAGGGGTAAAGGATATTTTAGAAGACGGGACTGTGTTATAATTTGATTAAGGGACAGGTGTCTTCCCTATATTTAAGCGAATCCGAGCTGTTTGGCATCGTCATATTCTTTTCACTCTTTTAATGCTGAATGTATCACTTTGACCTGCACTTTTAAGGCCATCACATGACGTCAACTTTGTTTTGAATATTTACATTTCTATTGCAAATATCTTTCCTAGTTTGCAAATAAAAGCTGTTTTTTTCATCCAGTGAGGTTGTGTTGTGCAAAATGCCTACTTTAGTTCTGTGTCAAAATAATGCACAATATTAAAGTAAATATGATATCTTCTTGCACGTAACCTTGATTGGAATTTTCGGTCACTTAATGGCTTTAACTGCTGTGTTGATTTTCTTCACCTGGACCATCTGGACGCGTATATTTCTACGAAATACAAAGATCCTTTAAATGAAAATAGAGAACAGTACACACCAGGCACGCTAAAATATCAACTGCCTTGAATCCATATTGGTGAAGCATGCTTTTGTTCCTATGCGCCAGTAGTGCATAATGTAATTGCATGCATTACGCCGCATATTGTGTATCCAGGCTGAGCGCAGGATCTAGCTTCAAGAGGCCCTTGACTCCGGTAGCAATAGCATTTTAGCGTGACTCTATACTCGATGTTTTCTGCCTTTACAGTTTTCACAAATCATCACAAGAATTTTGATAAGCTACAAATGTTGGCACGGGCCGTCCTTAAAGAAAGCAATGTAATTGTTTTGCAAATTGAGGTGTATCTGATACGAAAACGGCAGTTCAATGGCTCCTGGAAAGTCCCATGGACTGTCCTTGCGGAACTTTTCCTTACATAAAGCCTCGTGAAGAGTCAAAGAGATTTCGTTACAAGACGTGGGCACGCACATTTCCGTTGACTTTCTGATTTAAGAAAACAGGAAGGGATTGGCTACTGCTTCATGCATGGCAATATGCAAATATTCCGACGGGATTTTATCATTCTTGATATTCTATCCACCAAATGCATTTCTGGTTGAGTCCGTAATGCCGTTAAACAACTCAATATCAGTAACGTTATCATTTCCTTATCAATGTGCAATGTTCAAACAAGAATAAAAACACAGCAAGAGAGAGAAGAGGGAGAGAGGTCTCAAAAACCATCATTAATAATCTAATGTACCACTTCACATACTGTTGGACATTATTAGACGTATCATACTATTACTATTGTACAGGGTATGATGTAAACCCTGGGTTACTTATTTTACTGTGTACATGGTAAAGAAGTTTTCTAACACCAACAAAAGATAAGCAGCATGATATCCCCAGTATCGAATTGCATTTGTGTGAAAAGTAATAATATTAAAAACAAAACACCGCTATATTTGTTCCTACATTTACCCTTCCTTTCATTATTGGGACCTCGTATGACGGCTGACCCAGTGTAAATGTCAGAGGGACAATGGGGAGTTGAAGTGCCTTAGCGCAGACGACACAGCCAGATTTAATCGCCAACTCGGATAAAACTGGCGCGCTTTTGGCTCGTACATGATGCAGGCTGGCAATGTAACACATTCACACTACTTAAAAAATTCATCAGGTGAAATATACACCGATTTCATGTCATTCTGTTCAACACGCTGAATAAAATCCCACCATCTGCATTTTCAGCTCTTCATCTTACTCACGCTTTAGTTTTGTACAGAATAATGTTTCAGGGATATGCTGCAAAATAACGGTAAACGTTGTATATTCATGACAACAATTTCACGACATGTACTATATGTTTTTAAAATATATTAGCAAATGTCTCAATTTAAATATGTAATATTTTACCTTTTATACTCTTTGAACAGTACCAATATAGTTTGAATTCATGTTTTGAGGTATTAAATAAATGCCCAAAACCTATATTTCTCAAACGTTATTTGCAAATTCAAATTTCCTTTGCCAGTTTTTTACGTTCACGACGTTTTCTTTTTACAAAGCCTCATGCTAAGTTGGGACCATATTGAAATTCAGGAAAGCATGTACACGTTCTCCATCTCCATTCCCCTCGGTCAATATTGTCGGCGGCTGACAACGATGGACATGGATTGTTTACCCAGTATATTTAGCAACTGTGTCTTTTTAGAGTGTGGATACATTGCTTGTAAAACATTGTTTTTTGAGTCCATGATCAAAATACAGAGAAGCATACAAATTAACCAGTCGAGAGGGGACCCACTTGTACGATTTGTGCCGAAAAGAATTCCAAGTTGACCGTGATATACTGTGGTATTTATAGAATGACGCTTCATCGATTTAATGTAAATCACTGATTCACGGTTGATTGAGTATTCAGTGGTATTATCGCCCGGCTATTTGAGTATTGAAGAACTCTGAAATCGTTCGGTCGCAAAGGTACAAATTTAACATGAACATGTGCTATATCTTTACTATTTTGCAGGTATTTAAAACGAGTAAATTAGATGTTGTTTTTCAGATTTATTTTGAAGCACAAGAAACACCAACCATGTTTCAACTTTTTAAAGCTTTTAACTCCCTGGTACCAAATTTGGTACCAACAAAATTTGGAAAGAAAAATCTTGGAAAGATTTGTTTAACCTATGATACACGTCTAGCCCTGTTCTGTTCATAGAATTCATAGATTATTCATTGTATTTCTTTTGTTCCAAGTCTTTTCAGTGTAGAAATCCGTCTGCCATTGTTTGGGGAGGCGTTATTTAAATTATACTCGCATTATGAACACCTGCCATGATCATATTATCATCTTGAAATCAAAAGAGATAGTAACGAGACAAACATATGAAAGATGTAATGCAACAAAATGGCATTTATACGGGTCAAAGGTGAATTCAATATTCTTGAATCAAGGTTATAATATAATGTTAGGCATAACAACAATGAACGTGGATGCTAAATATATAAATTTATTACAAAGAATGTTATATATTGAAAAGACACACGTTCACGCTCAAAGGCCAGTTAATTAGACTATAGCTGACTATAGCTGCGACCGTGTTTTAAAGGTCCCGGGAAATGAGATGATAACCCTACTCCAAATCTTTGTGGGACATTCCATTGCAATAAACAGGGCCAGAAAAAAATACAGTACCATTGACATCATTTGTGAAACTATTGATTATCAGTCAGTGTCATGAACAGCTTCACACCAGTCACCTGGAATTTTCTATTACTCTCTGATAAATCAATGGTACCACAAATGATGTCATCACGAACACAAATATCGAATGCTTTCTGGTCCCTACTTGTAGACTTGACAAAAACCACATCAACGCTATTTGCATTTTCTGGGACCTTTAACGAATACTTTTTACTTTTGCTTTTCACGTCTCCTCAAAAAGCTCATTGGGGTCACCCATTAGTGTTTCTACAGCTTGACTTGCTCTAATTATCCCTTCAATAAAGTATAGACTCTTACAAGGACCAAATAAACAAACATGGGTATAAAAGTGTTTTTATTTATTTAAAAAAAATCAATTCAATATAGCTAAGTATCATGAAAATGTACGGAAAACGTATTATTTTACATATTATTAAGGTTTTGCCTTTTATTTTGCTCAACGTGTATGTCAGATAAAGAATTCGAAGTAGAACATTGTCAAATGTAATGTATCTTGTTCAGGCGAGGCAAGAAAAGCCCCCGAGATATTTGATAATGTTCTACTTCTCATCATTTACGGTACATATGTTAGTATTCTACTTCTCATCCTTTATCTAGTACATGTTTTAGTCTATTTTTAAATTGCCGTTTTATCGATTTGATCGAAATATTGAATTTGTGATTTATTGAGAACGTGGTCTCATCTCTTGCTATTTAAGTGATGAAGTACATTGAGATTGTTGAGGATATATCAAACATGTTATGCGTAGAACACTACTTTTGTTTATATCTTACAGGCTTTCAGATGGTTTACCGTGCTGTTTTTAACTTATAGAACATATGGCATGCTGTTATTAAATTATTTTAACATTGTAAAAAACATATAATGAATATTGAATATAAACATGTTCAGACATTAATTAAAAACAGCCAATGCCAAAATGAAAGTTTACGCTAATTAAAGAGCCACAACCTGATCTTCAGCCTCGACCCCATCTTTCACACCATCAACCCTGAGATTTTGGTACCATTAGAAACCTTAACCTTGTAATTTTCTCATCTCATCTGCAAAATATTTTGACTGACTTCTTTCCCGCTAAGATGCTACAGGCTACAATATGTATTGTTTACGGCAACCGGAAATGGTTTGTACAGTAGTCTGTTGGCTGTTCTAATACACACAATCACCGCTCACATTAAAATGGTATCTCTGATTCAAATGAAATTTTGATGTTACAACGGTATTGGGTCCATTTCTTTTCATATTATTATATTGAAGGGACATTTTCGCGATCCATAGCCTCGTCTCCCGACTTACCTCAAACAAAAGTTCAGATGAAAAGTTGACTTAAATTATCTACTCTGGCAAAAAAATCAAAATTGTGTGTTCTCTGTACAGATTGAACTACGGAGAATTGTACTTCAAATATTTGGTCATTACAACAAAATGCACCATCAGAATCAATTAAAATTTTGGAAATAACATTTTAGGAATATCCAGTAAAACTTGAACAGGAAGTAATTAAATCACGAAATTCACCTTTAATGACATTGCAAATACTTCCAGTGCGTTAATTCACTCTGTTTGCTGATGATACCACTATTCTTTACTCTCATAAAAATATTCAAAGCAAAATAAGTCTCATAAAAAATGGGGAGGAGTGAGTAATACATTATTGGTTCAGAGCAAACAGACTGCAATGCTAACAAAACCAATTTTATGCTAGTAGGGACACTTCCAACACTTCCAATCCGTTAACATTGACTGCAAGTCACAATAATGTTCTAACATCATTTTAGATGATACATTATTGGAAAGAGATTCTCGTAGCCCTCCCTCCCCACATTTTGGGATAAGGTCAAACTTTTTTTTAATTTTCAAGCCTAAAATTTTGATGGATGACAGGCCTAATTGTGTTATTAATCAACCACAGTCACTTTCATGTGATTTTAGAAATTGTAGACAATTTCATGAACTTATGATGCTGCTTGAAGTTGGTGGTAACATCAATTTTTGGTGAAAATTGCCATATTTGAGTGTCATTTAGTAAAAAATAAAAAACGCCCTTTCTCCTCACTTTTCAGAGACCACTGCTACGAGAAACTAATAATAATTTTAAAGTGCCTAATAATGAACTTTCTAGTGCATTTAAAGAGACGCTGACACATTTCGCATATAGGGCAGCCTTAGTTTTTGACAAAACTGAGGTTTCTGCTCGTCTGCATTGCTTCTACGTGTGTTAACCCTCTTCTGAGATAATTAAGTCTAAATCAGTTTCTTTGTGCGTAAATCAAGTAATTGGTAATAAAACCACTCCGGAGTGGTTTTGTTCCAATGGTTCAGGTTGCACAAGTGAAACGCAAGGAAATACACATCAGAGTTGAGTAAATTTCTCTGTATACTTTTGATGTCTCTGATTTTCATGAGAATAAAATAAAGATCAACTACGAACTGTTCAAGACCAGCATATTTGCAAACAATAACACAATTACTGTTCTTTACTTCTGAACCACTATTGTGCTGTTGGTGCATTAAGCTTGAATCAGTTAAGCAACAATAGCGCCATCGAATAACGTGAAAGGTGAAAATTTGCCTGGATGGGCGAGAATGCCCTCCGTGGTCATGGCTAGTAAACACACTGACCAAAAAGTAAATTGCAATATCAATTAACAGATAAGGCATTTTGAGTTGACTTTTCATCCAATATCCCACGATTTCACAAAAGCTACTAGTGGACAGCAATTAAGATCCTCCTTGACAATAGTATTAAAGGTGTCCATTCTAATGCTACTATACTTCAGGTACGAAAACTCACAGAAACCGAAAATTGTTTCGATGTATATTCCCGATTTCAGCATGGTCTCAAAATATGTCTGTGGGAGAAAGACAAACGGCCGTGACATACTTTGAAGACAAAGGACTTCCAAGATCTGTGAGACCTAGAAAAACGAAAGGCGCTAGGTCACATTGAAAAACAAAATGCACGTCAGGAAGCCCTGCATGTGGTAATTAAGAGATCTTTTTGTTGCAGTTGAATCTCCTGACTGTCCTACACCTTGGAAGACCTTTATGCACCACCTCCGCGAAGCTTTGAAACATCTTCACGACAATATTAATGCCATTTGAAGAATACTGTGTGCTGAAATCCCGCACTCTGTGCGGTCACGCGATTGTAAGCATTCACATCTGAGGCAAGGTGGCATGAGCATGGACCCCTTCCATCCCATTGTCTCGGTGGATATCAATTCTTACATACAAAGAACATTGCCATCTCGACAGGATATAGGATGAAGCTCAACTCAGATCTTGCGGAATCGTTATCTTTTTTAATCGATGTTGCAATACTTTTGGTCAGTGTGTTTAGAAATATCACCCAGGCATGCATATGTATATGTTACTGTCTGCTTATATTGTGATTATTTTACAAGGCTGTTAACTTTATATGTTTGATGCAGAATATAAACTATTATTTAACGCTAACATGCAAAGCGATTTCATGGCATTGTGCACTTCAATGAACATTTCTAAAGCCCAACGTACTTTTTTAAAGAAATGATGTTTTATGTTTCATTACATTTTCTAGTCAAGGACAGAATGGCACTCGCAAACTGTGATTATAATTCATTTGGTCATTTTAAAATATTCAGTTGTATAGCTCCATAGAATCTCAGTTGAACCTTGTCATACTGCAGTTTTGTTGTATATTTTACTGATCTATATGTAAATTTGAATTAGATATATTACTTGGAAGTATATCCAGATGGCTTTTTAACGCTTAATGCGCAGATAATATGCCCATTAAATGAAAATTATCATTTTCAACCAATATCCCTATATTGAGTTAAATCCTTTCTCATACGGTCAATGGATTGAAGGAGCATTATAGTATAATCTCGCGTGGTAAATTGATGCTGATCTAGTCGAGAAAGTCGTATGCATTATTTTTGGCGAAATATAACTATTAATGAATTGTATGAAATGTTATGTAAATATTATGTAAAACATATTCATTGACTGCAAGAAAACCTAATGTGACACATACAAAAAAAAAAAAAAAAAAAAAATATATACTTTTTTTAATCCGTATAAGGAGACGAACATGTTAATGTACATTAAAACACAATTTGACTCGATTTTAAATTTTTCCCTGTAGTAACGTTTTCTCCCTTGGGGAAGGGGGAAACAGTCCAAAAATTTGCACCCCATCATTTTCTGACTGTCTGGTCCCTATTGAATGAAAAACAGCAAGAAAATCAACTTTAGCACCAAAATCCTACGGGAACTGTTTCATTGACATACCAACCCACACTATGAGCATGGACCCCTTCCATCCCATTGTCTCGGTGGATATCAATTCTTACATACAAAGAACATTGCCATCTCGACAGGATATAGGATGAAGCTCAACTCAGATCTTGCGGAATCGTTATCTTTTTTAATCGATGTTGCAATACTTTTGGTCAGTGTGTTTAGAAATATCACCCAGGCATATGTATATGTTACTGTCTGCTTATATTGTGATTATTTTACAAGGCTGTTAACTTTATATGTTTGATGCAGAATATAAACTATTATTTAACGTTAACATGCAAAGCGATTTCATGGCATTGTGCACTTCAATGAACATTTCTAAAGCCCAACGTACTTTTTTAAAGAAATGATGTTTTATGTTTCATTACATTTTCTAGTCAAGGACAGAACAATAGTCTGACGTCTTTTGGCACTCGCAAACTGTGATTATAATTCATTTGGTCATTTTAAAATATTCAGTTGTATAGCTCCATAGAATCTCAGTTGAACCTTGTCATACTGCAGTTTTGTTGTATATTTTACTGATCTATATGTAAATTTGAATTAGATATATTACTTGGAAGTATATCCAGATGGCTTTTTAACGCTTAATGCGCAGATAATATGCCCATTAAATGAAAATTATCATTTTCAACCAATATCCCTATATTGAGTTAAATCCTTTCTCATACGGTCAATGGATTGAAGGAGCATTATAGTATAATCTCGCGTGGTAAATTGATGCTGATCTAGTCGAGAAAGTCGTATGCATTATTTTTGGCGAAATATAACTATTAATGAATTGTATGAAATGTTATGTAAATATTATGTAAAACATATTCATTGACTGCAAGAAAACCTAATGTGACACATACAACGTATTCAGATAGTTGTTAATGTTAGAAAATCGTATGCTGTACATAATAATTCTCAATAGAAAAACATACGATATTTTATTTTTAGCTCAAAGTAAGAAAGTCATGTGGAACATACGATTTTCTTACACTCACCGAGAGCAAGAAAAATGCACTATAAAAACGAACTATCCCTTGATTTATTATTATAAACTTAAATCATGTATCACAATTATTTTGAAATATCCTGTGTCATTTTCATTGCTGTGATTTTTTTCACTGCACCATAAAACACGCACACGCGAAAACCTTCTTTAGTAAAATTATGAAATGCACATACGGCTTCTTCTTTGCCCTAACACAACAATATGGTCTCTGGATCTTTTAATACATACAAAAGAATAGTAAAAAATAATAGTATTGCGAGAGGTAAAGCAGCAGAAACATCAAATTTCAATTCTATTTTAAGTATTTTTTCATTCATTTTTGTTTAAAATTGTCTGTTACTTATAAATTCCTATTTCTTTTAAGTAGCACAGTTGCCGCCTGTATTTCACCATCTTCCGCCAGAATCCTAATACCGCTATGCTCCATTGGGTTTCTGTACACGACCAAGCTATTACTTTTCGGTTTCCAATAGTAACCGAACAATGCATTTGTGACGTAGGTGATACAGTGGAAACATGAGACTATTATGATGGGCCATGATTGGAAAAATATAATGTCTGCTCTCGCCAAATTATATTTGCCTTATTAGTATATAAAAAGCAAAATGTCTCGAACACAAATGCCAAATTAGGATTTTACAATCCATGTATTATTGTGCCATTGAAATCTGAGAGCTAACCAATTAATCCATACGAAACGTCATATCATAAAATAAATCTGTAAGCAAGCAACGCGAACTTGTGAAATGGATAAGGTGAACGTGCAGTGGACTGTTAACAATATACCGTATTAAATTGCCCCGCACTAAAATGAAATTTTCAAAGAGCGACTGCAATATTGCTAAAGCTTTTACACAAAAATTATCACTAATTTTTGTGGTGGTTTTCATTTTGAATAACGTTACTACACTTTGATCAACACTAAAAAGGCGAGGATTTTCGGCATTTGGTGGAAGGCAAGTAAAGGTATTCCCATCTGTCGTCAAATGCAATTCTTTATCAGTTCGCAAAGTAAAGGGCCGCCTAATTGACGCTGATATAGCAATATGGATCCATAACAAATGGAAAACTGTTTTATTTTAAATAGCGGAAAAAGGTTGCATTGCTACAGTGCTATTTAGATCAAATGCATTCAACGCTCAAAGAGCTTATCATCTTAAAACAAAACACCTTATTGCATGAGAAAACGTGATCTTCTGCTAAAATAGTACGTCTAACACTCTTTTTGTTTCAACACTTCAAATGCCTTCATTATAGCAAATGCATGCCTGATCACACGCGAGGAGGTCGGTTCTTTTGTACATAGGCGAATACATTAGGAAGGTTTACGTGATGTGTGCACTTGTATGCAATACGTGAACAATCCATAAACAAAAGAATTCTACATTGCAATTCTACAAGTTCAAGCATGCTATCTAAACCTGCTTACTATGTTATAACGTACAATTTAATTGCTCTATGTTGGCACAAATAAGTATGAACGGAAAATGTGCAAGATATTTCCATCTTCCATTTGACCTCATATCAAACGTCTCCAGAAAACCAGATCGCTGCTTTTATACCAGTACAAGGAACTCCCTTTCAACATACTTTCAGCATGGCTCTTCTCTGCTGAATACATTGACCCAATTCGTTGTCTGTATTGTTTCGGATTATGGTTTAGCTTTCATTTAATACCCAAAGCCAGTCAAAATTTTAGAAGTCTTAAAAACAATATACCCCTTTTGAAATCTTAAACCAATAAACCCCTTTATAAGGCTAAAAACAATAGACCCCTTTAGAAGTTTGAAACCAATAGAACCCTTTGAAGTCTTAAACCAATAGACCGCTTTAGAAGTCTTCAAAACAATGGGACTCTAGTCTTAAAACACCAGAGCTCTTTCGTCTTAAAGGAGTGGGCTCCTTTAGAAGTCTTAAAATCATTAGACCATTCTAGAAGTCGTAAACCAATATTCCTCTTTATAAATCTTAAAAACAGTACACCCTAAGAAGCCTTAAAATAAAAGAGTCCTTTATAAGTCTTAAAAACAACAAATCCCCTTTTGAAGTCAAAAACAATAAACCACTTTGGAAGTCAAAAACAAAGTCTTTAAACAATAGACCGCTTTAGAAGTCCTACATCATAGGCCCCATTGGAACTATTACAATAGACCCCTTTAAAAGTATATAATCGATACTCCTCTTTAAAGGTTTTGAAAACAATAGACCCAATTTGGAAGTCTTAAATCAATACACTGCCTTAGATGTCCCAGAAACAATAGACCTCTTTGGAAGTCTTGCGTGAAACTTGACATTCTTCTTTTAGATCGATCCGATTCTACATTCCACGGACAGGTACATGTCTCGCGTATTATTTTTAAAGATATTTTTCTATATGGAAAATTAAGATCCCCATACACATAACGGACTCAGAGATCTTGGTTCAAGTTTGGTTCAAAGTTATCATGTGATATGCGCTGGCCACGGACCTCTACACATGGATAGCGGGTCTGAGTCGCCGATTGAAATAACATGAAGTTGCTTTTTGCCCTTCTCAATGTGGCGGGAAACAATGCATACACCTGCTGGTGCACATATTCCATACAGATGTTCTATTGTTAACAAAATTCCTTTAGATTCCTTTAACTTGGACAATAAGGTGAAGCCATTTTAATAAGGGCAAAATGCAACTTCCTGTTGCTTCAATCGGTGACTATTCAACGGCGTGGCAGCCCGCTCGCTTTCCATGTGTAGAGGTCAGTGTCGCTGACCAATGTCGCCCAAACCAACGAATTGTGGAAACCGCTGGATCAATCACAACGGTAGAACTTTTCTGATGATCAATTTTGAGTAGCTTAGACAAACATTAACCCTAAAACAACCAAATCTCTGGCCGGGCCAGCGACACCGTAGTAGCGTGGTATCCCGAATCCCGGGTCACGAGACTGGGTTCGAGTCCCACTCGAATTTGCGAGTTTTCTTCTTCCCCTCTACCCTCATTCCTTCAGTCCTTCCCGAGAGATTTGGCGTTAGGGTTAAGGGCACTCCTTAAAGCATACTGCTTGATAAGCCCCGGTGCATGATGGGACGTTATTTTTATAAAGGTCAGTGTCACAAGGACCGTGTATTTAGTAGTAATTGCTACAGAAAACATCGCTGGCTTCAACCAATGTGTAACTCATTATCTTTGTTGAATCCACAGGGAGTACCCATGAGAGAAAAAGAGAGTACTGGTAGATCCCAAATAATGTTCAAGTTTAAGCTTAACCAGGGGACATCGATTACCAAGCATTCTAACTTTGCTCCTGGTAAATCTTTGGCGTAATTTTCTACACGGAATAAATGAATAATACCGGAAATCTAGTGTGTGTCCAATCCACCGATTTTGTGCACGTAATATCCAGCGCATTACAATCGCGGCTGATTCGCTGCCGTGTCTCTGCATGTAAATCGAAGGATTGAAAAACTTCCACACTGGCCCTTTAGGCAAACGTCATTTTGCATTCTTATTTCTTTTAATTTGACTACGTCACCCCTTGCCTGCTGTATCACATATCACTCGATTTCCATGTTCACTAGAGACCCTAAAGAGGTGGTCAAAATGTACAAAACACATTATCTTATATCAATTTGTTGAGTTTTGGTAACTTTTTTTTCAAGATATTCAGCCATATACTACCACTCTTTCCAACATTCCTATACCAAAATAAATTGTTACTTTTATAATGTTTTGCCGCTGTGAAAAATACAACATCTGATTAAATTTGCGCGGTTGCTGTGAATATGAAATTTACAATTATTGCTTCTCTTTCGAAATGCTCAATCTTTTCCTGTTGCTGCATGGCTACATCTGAAGGACTTCTTTGTGTCTACAATCATTTGAAATTACATGTCTTCTATTCTGAGATCACGTTGTACCATTCTTATTTAAAAAGGCAAATCTTTTCCTTAACTTAATAAATCATGTGATTTGTTAACTTTTCTGGAAAATAAAAATAATAACACAGGATCGGAATCGGGGGGGGGGGGGTTACTCAGTGGAAAAAGGGTAGGTACATATGTGCCGCCGATATGGGCCACATTTTCACCCCTTACTATAACAATGGGTCATTTTCCCACCAAGCTACTATATTGATGGGTCATTTTTTAGGTCATTGCTACTATATAAATGGGTCCATTTTTCAATTTTGATCGCAATTTACTATGAAAATGGGTCAAATTTTCTGATTTTCTGTAAAATCACAATGAAAATGGTTGATTTTTCCGGATTTTCAGAAAAGTTACTATGAAAATGGGCCGATTTTGCTAAGATTACTATGAAAATGGTGCGAAATTTAAAAGCCAACTATAGAAATGGCTTAAAATTTCAGAACCAACTACATAATGGGTCATATTTTTGTACAATTTGGTCACTATAAACATGGGTCGCTTTTTTTTACCCGGCAGACGCACATCTGTACCCAATTTTGGATTGAGTACCCCCCCCCCCCGGGATCGGAATACTATTGCAAGTGATAGTAATCTAGAATTTTCATCCGATTTAAAACGTAATTAAACCCCGTAAACATATCAATACATGGGAACCAGAGAGGCATAAGATTCTAAACGCGGTATCATACTACCTGATTATAACAAAATAGATATGGGTACATTCGTTATAGCAACAGAACGCAATACTTCTATCGTCCGCCATATTGTCGGATAGTTCACACAATTTATGTGTGACAGATGGTTGCTGCAGTAATACACTATCGATAAAAATAAATCTACTCATTTTCAAATTTCAGGATTTGAAATTAAAAAAGTAATATCAAGTCGC
This sequence comes from Ophioderma brevispina, assembly GCA_023653785.1. NCBI lineage: Eukaryota > Metazoa > Echinodermata > Ophiuroidea > Amphilepidida > Ophiodermatidae > Ophioderma > Ophioderma brevispina. The sequence goes on along the minus strand of JAMKCH010049271.1, from coordinate 60,044 downwards.
CAGGCACACTTACAAAAATACCACTGTGTTTATGTTCAGATGACGTGAACATGTTTTTCACGCCAGTATCACAACCTGCTATGAGATGTGATTTAATTGATCACTTGCTCTTGTGCACACCGAATTACGACAATATTAGCATGTGTGTCTAAAAAATATTGCGGTGAAAATAATTGATGGCTATGATTCCTCAGCATGGCGATTCTTGTGTCGTGTAGATGATGTGACATCAATGTTTACAAACACAAATTAGCACCTAGTCTACTCAGGAGCGGCGCCAGGGTAGAATCTCAGGGAGGGCGAAAACTCATAAAAAAAAACCCTAATTTTAACGCCATTTATTGCTTGAAACCCCCTTTTTTTCTCAATTTGTGTTGTTTTTTTTTTGGGGGGGCTGCCGCCCCGCCACCCCCTGGTATCGCCCCTGAGTCTACGAGCATGTTGGTTATTGCTACTGCAGCATTCAGTAGCCTTATCATAGTGATTGAGCGCAAATTTTAAAAGCACAAGCCCGGCAGGTGTACACGCTACTGTCGGGCAGTGCTTTGTTCGTTACCCGACGCTGAAGTCACATTTCACCTCATCTATAGATGAGGTGACACCAATGTTTACAAACACAAGTTAGCACCTGGTCTACTGACATGTTAGAGGTGCGAAGAGTATGCCCATACAGTTTCAGCATTCAATAGCCTCATCACGCCTGATTAAAGACACTATCAGTGATTTGCTAAATCAGAAAATCGAAAAAATCATCAAAAATCAGATTTTTGCATGTATGTAACAAGTACAAGTATCCTAACATACCCTGCAAATGATATGACCAGAAGCAACCTAATAAGGACAGAATCGGAAATTTTAGTCATTACTGTCCGTTCGGACACTTACTACAACACGTAATTGAATGGGGAATCGTATCTTGGAACACTGTCGTTTTTCTTCCTTTTCTGTCAATTCTTCAGTTGGAAAAGGTAACTTATGATAATTCTACAGACTTATCCTTCACTTTGAAGCTATTCCTTCAAATTTCAAATATTTTTCAAATCACTGATAGTGTCTTTAAGCGCGAATTTTAAAAGCACAAGCCCTGCAGATGCCACACATACTGCCGGGCAGTGCTTTGTTCGTTGCCCGGCGTTGACGTCACATGTCAACTCATCTATAGGAGAGTTGTTCACAAGATCCATCGTTTTTTAATATTAATAAATTGGTGTCTAAACATAGATTTAAGCGGTCAAATAGTGATGTTCACGCAGGCTACATAGGTAAAACGATGGCCGGGTTAACTGCAATATCATGGATTAATCATGGATTAATGGATGTCCGTTAATCTCTTTTAATCAAACTCTCATCAAACGCGTAATGGTGTCAAAGGTTTTCAGTTGTTTCGAATATTCAAGAAATTATTTCAATGCGAAAAAATGCTAGAGATGCTTGATCAGAATTGCGTTCATTCTTATCAAATTCTCGTGAAATTAGACGTTTATTACATAAATAATTGAAAATAAACCCGCAAAATAACTCATGATATTAATATTATTTTAATAACTCAGGGCATGTAAGCGTAAGATTAACGTAGTTTATGGTTAAATGCCTTAAAGCAATATTAGCACATTTTTTAGAAGGGCGCCCCCAATTTTTCAAAAATTTGGAGATTTTTACACGGTTGCATTGGTAACTGGCTAGTAAACTATACCTATGAATGGTTAAGCTCGAAAATGTCTATGTGTCACAAACGAAGGAATTTTGTACTAGAATAATTATTATCGGGGATCCCCGATAATAATTCAACGACTGCTGGAAACGGCCTTCGAATGTGAAATAGCCGGGAAATAGCGCCATGTATGTGTCTACGCTCATCCATTAGTTGTTTTAATAGTTCAGGCAAGTCAAGTTATAGGTTGTTTTCTCGAGGTGGCACTATCTCAACATGGACGCGGCATAAACGTAGCATTTCCGGCTCTGCCGTTAAGTCCAATCTGGGATCCCAATTCTAATTACAAAATCGCTTATTTTGTGATAAATACGATTTTTTTAGCATTCTCGTTCGCAGGTATAGTTTCCTAGACAATTACCAACGTAAGTGTGCAAAAATATCAAATTTTGAAAATTGGGGGCGCTCTTCAAAAAATGTGCTAATATTGCTTTAAAGGCGCGGCCGGAGATCTTGTGAGAAAATCCCCTGCGATTTTTCTTGAATATGAGATTTCGGCATGTCGGATTAGGATTAATTAGGTTTACTGAAGTAAAATCATAGGTTGCTTGGAAAAAAAAAAAAAAAAAAAAAACTCATAAAAAAAACCCTAATTTTAACGCCATTTATTGCTTGAAACCCCCTTTTTTTCTCAATTTGTGTTGTTTTTTTTTTGGGGGGGGGGCTGCCGCCCCGCCACCCCCTGGTATCGCCCCTGAGTCTACGAGCATGTTGGTTTTGCTACTGCAGCATTCAGTAGCCTTATCATAGTGATTGAGCGCAAATTTTAAAAGCACAAGCCCGGCAGGTGTACACGCTACTGTCGGGCAGTGTTTTGTTCGTTACCCGACGCTGAAGTCACATTTCACCTCATCTATAGATGAGGTGACACCAATGTTTACAAACACAAGTTAGCACCTGGTCTACTGACATGTTAGAGGTGCGAAGAGTATGCCCATACAGTTTCAGCATTCAATAGCCTCATCACGCCTGATTAAGCGCGAATTTTAAAAGCACAAGCCCTGCAGATGCCACGCATACTGCCGGGCAGTGCTTTGTTCGTTGCCCGGCGTTGACGTCACATGTCAACTCATCTATAGGAGAGTTGTTCACAAGATCCATCGTTTTTTAATATTAATAAATTGGTGTCTAAACATAGATTTAAGCGGTCAAATAGTGATGTTCACGCGGGCTACATAGGTAAAACGATGGCCGGGTTAACTGCAATATCATGGATTAATCATGGATTAATGGATGTCCGTTAATCTCTTTTAATCAAACTTTTCAGTTGTTTCGAATATTCAAGAAATTATTTCAATGCGAAAAAATGCTAGAGATGCTTGATCAGAATTGCGTTCATTCTTATCAAATTCTCGTGAAATTAGACGTTTATTACATAAATAATTGAAAATAAACCCGCAAAATAACTCATGATATTAATATTATTTTAATAACTCAGGGCATGTAAGCGTAAGATTTGTTCTTTAGTTTATGGTTAAATGCCTTAAAGGCGCGGCCGGAGATCTTGTGAGAAAATCCCCTGCGATTTTTCTTGAATATGAGATTTCGGCATGTCGGATTAGGATTAATTAGGTTTACTGAAGTAAAATCATAGGTTGCTTGGAATCTTGAAATACGCGTTTTATTGCTTTAAAATTATCAATTTAATGCGGTCTTTAAATTCATGGATAAACGTATTGAGTGCTTAAAGATATTTTAAATCGAGATCATCTCTGCTTACCCAATCAGGGCAGGCGTTTCTTTTGTAGTGTCAAAATAACGCATTATCCGGATTTGGTCGTCCAAATCTCCGGGCCAAATCTGCCTCCGACAACAAAGGTTAGTTTAGTTGTAAATATGACATTATATATTTTCAGCTCCTATACAAAGAGCTGATCTTAAATTTGGTACATGGTATTTGAATGAGGTCGTTCATTAACAATTTACACTATTTATTTACAATTTTGATGAAAATTGCCTTTGCTATGGCAATATTTTTGGAAAATCCCGTTTAACCAGCTATGCGTGCACATTTTAACAGAAATACATGGGCCGTTTTTCTATCTATGGTTCTCCACTTTCGTCTCAGAGTCCGCATCAACTCTGGGGGCCCCAGCAGAGCAACCTCCCAGTTTTGCTCCCCCGCCCGGAAATTTGGCTTGTTACGCTACTGAAAAGAGATAAGCATGGAGAGACTGAGAGAGAGACAGACAAAACTGACATTTATGGATACAGGCATGTATAGAGATATTACAACAACCAATTTAGGAAGCAGTGCACGATAATTAGCATACACTTATTATACTTTTGACCTCAACACCATGTTAAATACCATGACAGAAGATACTCTTATTTCTCACGGAATAGGATATGCTATGCTAAAAAATGCAAGGTAACCAGCATCGCATGTTCATTACTTATATGTTATACTGCTTATTTTTGGTGATTATAAAGTTTTGCATAGATATTCTACATGTTTGATTTTGTCTTGTAGTGACAACCAGACACAGATTTTAAACCAACACTTAAAATTGATTTGTTGGATTTGGAATTTTACTGAGGTTATTTGCATTGATTTATGAAAACAAAAATAAAAAACTGCTTGTTCATTTCAAATACCATTGTTTGGCAAAAGTGGTATTTAAACGCATTAATGCGCACGTGTATGTATGTGTTTAAAGCATAGATAGTCAACGAGTCTAGTTAATTATCGTTGTTTACTCTGGAGACAACGGATACCCAGGCAAACCTTGATTTCGGTTGTTGAAGTTTTGGGTTCAATCCGTAAATTAACCGCACTACTATGCTAACTCTGCGTGAATAATGAATATTTAACATAAATTGCATTTTTTTCTCATCACCAACTGAATTTCACATGATGTCTCAAGACACGTTTATAGGTAGTTATAGACTAAAATGGCAAGATCATGGTAACTTGATTTTCTGCGAGTCGATTTTGTTTTAGTTGATTTATAAATTTATTATATCAAAAGTGGTGCAAAGAGTGAGATTATCAAGACATAAAACAATAGACATTATAATTGGGACCCCTATGTAATGTCCACAAGCAAGCAAGCAAGAGATGTGTTATGACTGAGCGTGCCTAAGGGGGATTGCATACGGGCCGCCCACAGACCGGTACAAGTACGCAACTGTCCCTTCTTCTTTCCGTTTGACTTAGCACAGATCAAAATCTATCGTACTTGCCTGTCTTGTATTTAACGCTAGTATAACTGCAATACATGGTGGCACTATGGCTGGTTTCACGGAAGAATTACTTCCAGCACGTAAAATTGAATTTACAATAACAAAATTTCACTGATGGGTTCGAAGACAGCAGAGAGGGAAAAATCGTTAAAATATGTATGGGACAACACGTTGCAGTTGTTAACGCAGACGGAGATAGACTACTAGCAGAATCTTCTATCAATAACTATATAACATTTACAAGGAGAAATTAAGAGCCCATACGGTAGGGTAAAAACTCATGCACCTTTATTATTTTATAGGTAAAGCAATTTAGAGAACAGAATTGGAAATTGCAGGGCCAAGGTTATTGGGCTCCTAGCCAATCACTGTGTGTAATGTTACATCTGCTTTCAGCAGAGACTCGTGTAGGTCACTTTGATTTAGAGAGTCAATTTATTGTAAGTGGAAAAATTAATATTCTAATTCTGTACAGAACGATATGTGTTTACTCTGTCATCAAATATTAATTCTCTATCAAAAAATTACCTTAAAAGGAAGTTATTTTTAGATTTTTGTCCATTACCTGTGTATTTTATTATAATGCTCATAAGGCTGAGCAAAATGCATTTTTTAAAATAAGATCCACATTTGGAAAGCATTCATTGTTCTATTTAATTATCTGATAGTGCATTATGTTTTGCATAGATAAAGGATTTAGCTGCACTTTATATGATTCATAGTGCATTATGTTTTGCATAGATAAAGGATTTAGCTGCACTTTATATGATTCATAGTGCATTGTTTTACATAGGTATGGAGATTTAGCTGCACTTTATATGATCCATATATTTTGCATAGGTAGAGGATTTAGCAGCACTTCACATGCTTTATAAGATTCATAATGCATTATGTTTTGCAATCGTTTGGGATTAAGCCGCACTGTATAGGATTCATAGTGCATTATGTTTTGCATAGGCAGGGGATTTAGCGGCACTTTATGTGGTTCATAGTACATTATGTTTTGCAATGCTTGGGGATTTAGCTGCACTTTATATGATTCATAGTGCATTATGTTTTGCAATGGTTGGGGATATATGTGCACTTTATATGATTCATAGTGCATTGTTTTGCAATGGTTGGAGATTTAGCTGCACTCTATATGATTCATATTGCATTATGTTTTGCGTAGGCAAGGATATAGCTGCACTTTAGGCAAGGATATAGCTGCACTTGAGGCAAGGATATAGCTGCACGTTATATGATTCATAGTGCGTTATGTTTTGCAATGGTTGGGGATTTAGCTGCACTTCATATGATTCATAGTGCATTATGTTTTGCAATGGTTGGGGATATATGTGAACTTTATATGATTCATCGTGCATTATGTTTTGCAATGGTTGGGGATATATGTGCACTTTATATGATTCATAGTGCAGTTTTGCAATGGTTGGGGATTTAGCTGCACTCTATACGATTCATATTGCATTATGTTTTGCGTAGGCAAGGATATAGCTGCACTTTAGGCAAGGATATAGCTGCACTTGAGGCAAGGATATAGCTGCACGTTATATGATTCATAGTGCGTTATGTTTTGCAATGGTTGGGGATTTAGCTGCACTTCATATGATTCATAGTGCATTATGTTTTGCAATGGTTGGGGATATATGTGCACTTTATATGATTCATAGTGCAGTTTTGCAATGGTTGGGGATTTAGCTGCACTCTATATGATTCATATTGCATTATGTTTTGCGTAGGCAAGGATATAGCTGTACTTTAGGTAAGGATATAGCTGCACTTGAGGCAAGGATATAGCTGCACGTTATATGATTCATAGTGCGTTATGTTTTGCAATGGTTGGGGATTTAGCTGCACTTTATATGATTCATAGTGCATTATGTTTTGCAATGGTTGGGGATATATGTGCACTTTATATGATTCATAGTGCATTATGTTTTGCAATGGTTGGTGATATATGTGCACTTTATATGATTCATAGTGCAGTTTTGCAATGGTTGGGGATTTAGCTGCACTCAATATGATTCATAGTGTATTATGTTTTGCACAGACGGGATTTAGCTGCACTTTATGTGGTTCATAGTACATTATGTTTTGCAAAGCTTGGGGATTTAGCTGCACTTTATATGATTAATAGTGCATTATGTTTTGCAATGGTTGGGGATATATGTGCACTTTTATGATTCATAGTGCATTGTTTTGCAATGGTTGGGGATTTAGCAGCACTCTATATGATTCATATCGCATTATGTTTTGCGTAGGCAAGGATATAGCTGCACTTTAGGCAAGGATATAGCTGCACTTTAGGCAAGCATATAGCTGCACTTTATATGATTCATAGTGAAAATTATGTTTTGCAATAGTTGGGGATTTAGCTGCACATGTTATATGGTTCATAGTGCATTATGTTTTGCAATGGTTGGGGATTTAGCTGCACTTCATATGATTCATAGTGCATTATGTTTTGTAATGGTTGGGGATTTATCTGCACTTTATATGATTTATAGTTCATTGTTTTGCAATGGTTGGGGATTTAGTTGCACTCTATGATTCACAGTGCATTATGTTTTGCATAGGCAGGAATTTAGCTGCACTTTATATGATTCATAGGGCATTATGTTTTGCAAAGGTTGGGGATTTCGCTGCACTTTATATGATTCATAGTGCATTATGTTTTGCAATGGTTGGGGATTTATCTGCACTTTTATGATTCATAGTGCATTGTTTTGCAATGGTTGGGATTTAACTATATGATTCATAGTGCATTATGTTTTGCAATGCTTGTGGATTTAGCTGCACTTTATATGATTCATAGTGCATTATGTTTTGTATAGGTAGGGGATTTAACTGCCATACGGGATGCGTATACTGAAACGTGCACTTATTTTGTTCCACCGATGCATAATTAAAACAATCCACTTTCCAAATAAGGGTGTGAGCTCTAGCCCCCTTTTCTTAATTCGCGCATGAAATAATGAAAACGAAAAAGAAAGCTGAACTATTATCTCCCTTCCTCCTCATGCCCCACCCAGCTAAAGTATCTACCTACATTACTGGCGACTGCAGAGCGTAAGTCAAACATTTATTTACATGTTGATTTTAAAATAAAACGTTTAGATATAGCCATAATAACAAGAAAACAAGTCATAATCAAGGTCAACAAGACTATCTAACATGGGTATTGTAATGCTAAGAGTTAAAAAGCCTCAAGGAAGTGTGAATACAATTTATTTGTATATTTCACTTTTGATTTCTGATACTCCTTTGATATTTACACCTGTACTCCCTCGTCATATTTCCGTGTTGTCCATTATGTATTACATAATATGTAAGGCAACTCACAGATACGTTGCCTGACGTCGCCTGACGTCCAAAACCTATCCATCATTTTCTAAATTATTTAAGGAAGCATCCGCATTTTGTTATGCCTATTAAAAATAAAAGTTATGATTTTGTTGAAAGAGAAGTGAAGCCATAATTACTATTAATATTTTCCCGGTTCTTTGTTAACGTTCCGTTGGTGTTTGAGAGTGTGAAGGTGTGCGTGTGTACGTTCGTGTATGTGCTCGTGTATGTACACATGTGGCTGTATTGCACGCACACACAAATGTACACACAGGCGCTTAACAGTACTGATATCCTGTGAGTTGCAACAAAATGTCTATCCCGTATTCCGAGCCCACATTCGGTTACACGATAGAAGATTGATTGGAGCTATCCGGGCATCCCACGGCAACAAATGTGTCTTGAAATTTTAATAGGATTCCTAATTTGATTTTGAATTAAACCATAGCGTATTCAAATTACCTCGCAAAAAATACAAAAAATAAACCTTAGGAATAATATCATGTAAGATTTAAATCGCCTTAATTTCATACAGGAACTTAGAATAATTTTTGAAACTTTTGCAACCTGGGGAAAAATAATATGAGACAAATCTAATTAGTTCTCAAAGGTAAAGCATTTTCGTTTTTCTATCCTGTGTCTTGCTAAATTCGTAATGCGAAGCATCCTTGTTTGGTCCTATTGCACAGTCTACCTCCTCAGGTACGATGTTAATTTTCCTACTAAAATCTTCAATTCTGGATAATTTCAAAATAGCGTACCATATCCCAATGTTAAGGATGAAATTTAACCCTCGATACATCCGTGAAGTAAATCATTATGCAAGCAGAAATCAATGAAATATTTAATTTAGAACTTAATTTTGCTTAATCTCAATAAATTCATATGCTTTTTAATGCTGTGCTATTAGTTTGTTCTCAAATATAAAGAGTTTTAAACAGCGGTATAGTTGTGTTGCTAGAAGTTTCACATAAAAAGAACACCTGGAAAGCTTGGTAATCCTTATTTTTTCAGAGATCGAGATATCGATTTCTAGCAATAAGTGTAATTTCTTACTTTTCACTAAAATGTTTTATTACTGCCAGGAGTGTTTTATATGAATGAACTCTTATCTACTATAAAGCAACTGAAAAATAGAGAAAAAAACTAGAAACGCTGAAGTTTTTAAGTGCTGCAATGTGAAACATCCTTTATTTTCAAACCAGTGGAACGAGACCAAAGTTATTGTCATCCTAAAGTAAGAGGATTTAATAACCTGGGAAATTCAAGCGGCATCAGCATAATATCTATGTTCAACAAAACTTATTATAACAGAATTGTTATATATCTTTTCTAAGATAAAACCAGAATGGTATTGAAAGGTCGGACAGAGCCTGTGGGACAGACCCAGGCACTTTGTTTCTCACCTGAAGGTTTTCTTGCTAGAAAATTACAACAATGACCTTTACTGACTTTCGGTAAGCCTTTGACAGTGTACACAGAGCTGTGCAAGATTCTTTAAGCCTAGGATATTCCACTAAAACAGTATCAGCAACAGAGCATAAGACAACACTTGCTATTCATTTCAGGAGACGAAGTGACTGAAGAGTTTGAAAACAATTAGTGGATGAGCCAGACCATCAAAAGTAGCCTTATTGGTATCACCTGGGGGGAAGAGGCACTGATACCAGGGGTTCCTAACACTATGACGTACACAAAAATGTATGATGGCCATTATGTAGGGGTAGCTTAAGCGAGCTAGGGGCTCGCAAAAGATTATACAGGGGTCAAAATTGAAAAGTGGTCCAATGTTGTTGAATTGCATACCAAATTGTTCGTATGATCACAAGGAGTAAAAAATGTATAGTTTGTGCTGTCTCCGACTTACCCCTATGGAGTTATAAGCTGAAACCGTTATTATAGGTCACAGGTAAAATTTAGGTTCTATAGGGGTCAAATATTTAAAAACGCTTCAATTTCAGTGGAAGTGGTTCTCATATTATTTGTAATGTAATTACAAGTAATGTAATCACAAGTAAAATAAGGTATAGTTTGGACAATGTACAATGTATAGTTACCAAGTTACACCCAACAACCCTAATACTCCTTAGAGGTATAGGGGTAGTACTAATGAGGTGCGTAACTTGTTAATTTCACATAGCAGATGGTCGAAACTATTCCTTATTTTAATTGTGAGAATATTACAAACAATATGAGACCATTTCCACTGAAATTAGAGCACTTTTTAGTATTTGACCCTGTAGAAGCTAAATTTAACTTTTGACCTATAATAACGGTTTTCAGCTTATAACTCCATACGAACAATTTTGACCCCTATATAATCTCTTGCGAGCCCCTAGCTCGCTTAAGCTACCCCTACAGAATGGCCATCATACATTTTCGAGTATGTCATAGTATGAGGTAGGCCTGGTATAAATGCCTCTTTGCCCCCCCCCCCCCAACATGCCTGGCTCACCCACTAAATGAAGATTTTTTCATGGAGACACATTCACTGCTTTTCTTGTTATTAATGACACGTACTGTTTTGCCCCCTTTAAGCCATTCCAGACGAGAAAAATCCAGGAACATTATTTCACAATCAAATGCAGACAATCTCGAGGAGCTGAATCAGTCAATTGCTGACTAACTGGCGACCTTGCAATTCTTTAAAAGACGCATGACGGACAAAAGAAATATCAGTACTTCGCCCTTGAAAGACAGACAAACAAATTTGACTTTATTTTGTCTTTGCTATAAAGACATGGTGTGTATGATTTAATGAAACCCCAAACCTACCACTGAATACACAGAAAGGTTACCACAATCTTGTCCTAAAGTAATTTGACACTTTGTTTCTTCAATTGGAATTCCGCTCCCCAGACCAATGTTCCGAACAGTGAACAGATGTGAAGTAATATACAGTGATTGCTCTTCAACACTATTTGGGGAGAGGGGAAAGACACCCAAAGTGAAAACAAAAAGCCTTGAAGTGTATGTTTCAACATAATGCAATCGTGTCACTTTATTAGTAGTTGGAAGAGTTGATAAGATGGGAGGTGAGAGGCTTTCTGCTTTGTAAAATCAATATTATAAGGTGTGAGGCGTAATGAGGCCATAAATGAAAAAGTGTCAGTTATTCACATACTTAAAATCAATAATAGTTAGATTCTTTCAAATGTTACGGTAATGCGGTTGTAATGGTTATTGTAATTTTTTTTAAATCTTAGAATGTCTTAAGCATCATTTGAGTGAAGTGAGTCCCCGTCATTGTTGCAATCCTCGTCCAACTTAATGACAATGTGCGGAATGTCGATATCACAGATTACTTTGTGAATTTTCGACATCCATCCCATGTCGGCATGTATTTTTTACAGCCTGATGGTGACACTTTTCCCAATGCCTCATCTAATAACGTTTTTTATGTCTTTTATGCTGAAAGTCTTATTGTACTTCGTGGCATGATTACTTTTTAATCTGAACACATGTGAATTATTTTTGGTTGAGATTACAATGATAGAGAAGCGGCGGCAGAATATCATGAACGTACTTTCTGACCACGCATGTACCAATATGCCAAGGAAGTAACCGCTCTTATCGTATAACACCCCTAAAATATATTTGTCCTGTCCACCTGGTAGATGAACATTCTATGTACAGATGTGACCTTCTAGGTAGTATTTTCACGAACCTCCAATTTACCTGTCACCATCAAAAGACCATTCAAGATGTACTTTGAATGTTTTGAGGTGGGATAACCCGAGTTTTACTTTCTTTAATAAATTTTCATTGACCATAAAATCCAGGCATAGAATGGGACATGTTGCGCTAAATATTTAAAATTTAAGAAGGTATTAGCCGACAACAATTTAACCTCGACACAACTCACTCCCTTGAGTCTCCTACCCCTGATAATGTGTATGAAGTGACAAGGTCGCTGAGATATTTTCAAACCAATGAGTGCTATTACCCGAGTGTCCCAACGATTTACGGCTAAGATTGCAAGTTGAAAACTGCAAGTACTTGGGGGCATGGGTAGCTTCCACAGACCAAGATACACAAAGATTAGCGTATTTCAGGCAGGGATAGACCTCTTTATGGGTCTAAACCTGACCATTGTGTTCAAGCGATTGGATACAGTCCACTCTTCCGATAGAGGGCATTTTAATGTGTATCCACGGAATCAATAACACCTCAAAAGGTCAAACTGGATATACGTTTACCGTCTGGGCCTATATCATATACGCAGGCGCTATAAAGTTTATGCAAGTATTTGTAGTTGTCTTTGTATTGTTTTATAGCTTTATTGATTTTATTATGAAACTTGATGTATTCAACATTTTGCTGCCATATTTTATATAACAACTTATCCCTTATAAGTCATTACTTGCGTCCGATTCGCTCTCACTGTCAGAATCCTCTGCTAATTTCAACAAAACTTGTTCAATTTCAATGTCACAGATGTTCTCTTTATCCCACTAAGGATGTGTCGCACTGCATTTGTCCCGTCAGAAGCTGTAATTTGTTCCACTGCCTCATTAAATGATTTCTTAATCGCCTGCCATACTGAATTGTGCATTGTTCCTAGAAACGTCACCCTTCATGTAGGCCCATATCAGCTCTTCAAGTCACTATAGTAGGGAGGAAAATATCCTTTGATTTTATATTTTATTTCCATTTGTAGCTGCTGGAATCTACTATAACTTAGATAAGACTGTTTGAAACATCTGATTTTCCGCGGCCTTAGCTGCAGACGGCAGTTAGGGGTGTATCTTGTGAGCCGGTTAGGACTGGTTATTTCGCACGCTTTCCTATCGAGACCTACAGCGGCTAAATTTTTGCACCAAAAATAGGAACGATTTTTTTTTCATATCAGACACACCATTTCATAAAATCTGGTTTGACTTTTTTCGACCTTAGATAATTCCCGGGAGATAATTTTGAAATGTAAGTACAAGTTATGTCAGGCGAAATTGCACTACTTAGCATGCTAGCACTGTTGGTTAGTGAAGAGAAGCGTATTGATTATAATTCTCCGTCCTCTCTCGGCCAATTAATAGCCCAATATTTTTCCCAAGCTGACACATTACGTTGGATAGATTGTAGTACTCTGGGAACCGAAGAATACTCTGCAATACGGGGTCTGTGTCAGAACACATAATCTACAGGTCCCTCTTGATGACACATGCCTTGTAAGTGCCTCTGAACTACAGACCCTCATGAATGATGTGTAGACCCCGCTTCAAGACCGAGAAACCACAAAGAGAGAAAGACTGCTGTTTCAATGATTACAGTGGTGAACGTCATACGAAATGATAATGATATAATTAACCTATTGAATAAAGTGCTTTGATTAATTTAACAGCAGGTTGTGATTATAAACGTTTTCCATTTTAATCTATGCTTTTAAATTTAGTAACATCCATCAACAAAGAGATACATGATACAACAAACTTCCAAAATATGCCCAAGCCCCAACGTGATATTCCATTACAATTACACGAAATCACATCTCTCTCAGCACTAATATAAAAGCATTTTAATAACAGACAGGTCTTACGTTGAACGTGTTTTGTTATGACAGTGTCTTACGTTATACAACCTTTAAATAGAAGACGTATATTGGCGTAGGAGTGTCTCAAGCAGACATGATTGTGTTTGAATTATGTGTTCTATAATGAGGGCGTCAGAAAACCCAAAAAGACACAGGACAAAATAAAAAAATAACATGTGTGCGGTGGGAGAAGACACATTAAAGATACCATACAGCCATTTAGACACCATATGTAAATAGCAGCGAGGCAGACACGGCGAGATGGAGTAAATAATGAGATTTTGTTTGTTTTACAAATATGTCGTTCACAATTCAATTGCCATCATTGGTGAGTAATTTGGGATTAAATTATTGCATCCAACGTTTTCTCGTAAGAAGGTCAATTTCCATTTTTTTTTTAAAAATAGCAAGTCTTAAAATATATCATATAATTAGGCTTTTTTCCAGGAAAAAATTTCTCAGTGGATAAGTTGTCAATATGAATAAGAATCGCTTCATACTCCGTATATACTCCGAATATTCGATGTCTTGTGAAGTCGAAATTTATTCCACCGTTCCACGTAGGATGAAAATCCTTGGCATGGCGAGTTGAAACATTTAAATCGCGCGCTTTCGGACCGGTGTAAAAGGAGATATAGTCCGCCCAGAGTCATTGTCCTGGCTCCGTATACGACAACAGAATAAAACATGAAACTTATGTTGCGTGAAGAGACAACTGAATCGAATGCTCTATTCTTTACTGTTGTAGGTTGACTATAATTCCGGTGGACCATATCTCCTGCCACACCGGTGTAAACGGAGATATAGTCCGCCTGGAGCCACAGTCCGGGCTCCATTATTATATTATTTACCTTTGTAGGTAGATAATGAGCACGGCGGACTATAAAAAACTTCAACACCGCGGTTAACTCATTGATTTCTTAATCGCGGTTACCTGAATAGTCTAAAACTGTCAAACCACCAGCAGTTTTAAGTATGTCCTTGTAATATATCTTTTGTCGGTTTACACTTTTTATCTTACATGGAACATTCGAAATGAGATACAGAGTATAGACCATTCCTATGAAATTGAACCCCTCCGAGGGATTTTTTTAATTGGGAAAAATACAATCTATCCATTAGTGTAACAAGATAAATAGCTTTCTAACCAATCGCTAGTATAAATTTAGGTGCTAGGATAAATTTAAGTGCTAGGATCTCTTTCTTTATTGCATTTTGTACAACTTTGTTTATTTGTTTGTTTTCTTCTTTAAACCTGGGTTTTTCTGACAATTAAAAATAAAGACACAAAATTGCCGATAAAGTAACGCTAGTCATCATGCAATCCTCATTTACATAGCTACATGTAGTAGCTGTGCCGGCGGGTTTTTGAGACTTTCTCCTAGCTATATAGTCAACTGCGTCTATGCAAGCAAATAAAAAAAACACAAAAAATTGTCTTGTTATCATTAAATTAATAGTTCCTTAAAGAATACACAATTTATTGGAATTCTCGATTCGATGCTAATTCTCCTGATTTCCTATCAATTCAAACTGGTATATTTAGGATTTGGAATTGACCAATTCAAACGATTATATGTGTTTAATCGTGACAATAAAATTTCAATTCAAGTATCTATCAATGATTTTTATAGTTTACTAATTGTTCAATAATATCACCTTAAACCAACAGTAACACAACAACACACTTTAATTTATCATAAAAATATACATTAACCGAGCGTTATAAATTGCTAATGACATCTTAAAAATAGACTAACAGCTGCCGATTTTTAAATTCGCGTGTGCTTTACCCTGACTCCTACACTATTATAAACTAACATAATAAGCTCGAGTACAAATGCTAATTTGACTCTAGTTAACTCCATTCAGTGATGCTGGCATGGCAACAGACCTTCAAATATAATTGTGAAAACAAACACAAAGTTGCATTAATTATAATTAGAGATAATTAGTCAGTCATCCTAATACAAAAGCCTCGATCATTAGTCTGAAATGAGATGGGAGCTGAATTTTTAACTTGGGCACTGGAGAGCGCTTACTGTATGGACTTCTTTGTAAGTAATATTTTAGGATACGTTCCTCAACTATTATTAAATTATATGAAAATTTGTTATTTTATACCATTGTAGAAGGGTCGGTTATGTTTCCCGCCTGCCAACTGAATAAGCTCCTGAACGTAGAGATTATGACGTCAACATTTTGGCCTATTGTGCAAGATACAGACGCATCACCTAAATGTACCCGTTTTTTTACAATACAACCCATAACGAGTCTCTATGTATTCCTAATAGGGACGGTTTGGCTCTATTTTTTCAACATTATTGAGTTATTACCTCTTATCAAAATAGTTTAAAAAAACAAGAAACACTACAAAATCACAGAAGCTCAGAAAACACGCACGGGGCAATGTCAACTCTATATCCGCTTCGTTCATACATTCACAAAGAAAAGAATTCTCATTTCCAATTATCTCACTTCAAGCGCCAACGAGATGGCTTGAAAAAATTATCTACACATAGAAAAAGTCATTTTCTCTGGTTCGTATTTCCACTGCCAACATGATGCTCCAAACATTATCTGGTCATGGAAACAGGTACTGCGATAAAATCAACACTCAATCAAACTATGTTTGGAAGAGTCTTTCTTCTTCTCTTGGCTGGTACAACAAATCGTTAACTTGATATTTATTGGACACCCCGAGGATGACGTGAAGACGAAAACCTTAATAACATCGCGAAGATAAACGCCAATTACGTCCAACACAAAGCCCATTAAAATATTTTTAATATGTTGCCAACACGACCCACAGTGTATTATCGGAAAATCAATAGCAATAGCCGAGATTGAGCAACCAGCCAATTGTCGTATTGTGTAAGGCTATATTAGCAAATAAATGACTGCAATATGGGCAAGTTTCTAATATTGGAATATCTCAAGTCATTTGAGCCAAACCAATGAATAATAATAATCTACAAGTCACTGTGGTAACCAAATATAAACAGACACTCAAAAACCCTCTTCACTGAGAAAACAATTCCAACTATTTCATACCGTGGTTGTTTTAAGGCTCTTTTAATTGGGTTTAATGTCACTTAACTTGCATTAAAATGGTGGCTAATTATACTGTATCAAAATTATTTTCAACAATAGGCATATACACCGAGTACATTGCTCTACTATACATGTAGCAAAAATATTGGTTAATAGGAATCGAACAGGAATAAATATCTCAGACAGTAAAGCACTGGATTCGCAAGCTAGAGGTAGCCAGATCGAATCCCTCCGCAGACAAATTTCCTTTAAGTTTCGAATTACACGTCGTTCGTCACTTTGATCATTACTAGATTTCGTAAGAATTCTTACACTTCAAAGATATATTCCAATTAATGTATTTAATTCATTTAATGGCATTTTTTTTATTAGTCGATCTGTGTAAATTGCGGTATAATCTTGTTTTGCTTCAATAAACACCAGTATCTCTAGAAAAAAATTACTCTCCAAGTAGTATGGTTTCTAAATACAGAACCCAAGATAATACTTTTTCATTTGAAATAATGAGTAACGGTTGCCTTTCCAGAGGTCTATACTTTGAAATTTATTTCACGCTCTCATGTAATGGGATTGAGCACTCTTTAATTCCAACGATAGTCATATCTTAAGAAATCCACGATTAACAATACAAGCAAGGCATGGTTGCAGGCCTGATATCACGGCACAGAGAAAACTGATTCGTCATTTCTATTCGAGATGTCCGATGTATTTCTTCTTGTGCATTTTACTCATTATTTCAAATAAAATTTGGTTTCTTTTCTCATATTGTTGAGCATAAATGAAGTTATATTGCTTAGTCGGGTTAACATAATTTCTCCTAACTCCTTGTGGTCATAAAGAAAAAAAAGTTATTTAAAATATGCTTTAAATACGCAGTAATATTATAGAATTTTCAGTGAAATATTTGTTCAGGGGACATGAAAATGCAGTTAAATAAATACGAATTGACCCCTATATTCTAATGACTGTCTGTACTCGGATCCAGGGCTTGATCAGTATAGAGGTTAAATTAGCTATATTTATCTAAATCCCCATTGGCGATTAGGCCTGTGTCCGGTTTTAAACCAATTGTCCTGCTTTTGCCGTGGCGGCAAATAATCAAGAAGCTGTAATAAAAGCAATATGTAAGGTGGTTGCCTAGATGCAGAACAACGTCTCAAAGAATCGCTTCAGGGTTCGGTTTGGTCTTGCATAGCGCTGGTGCCATGCTCTCGGTATGTGATGTTTTTGGGAAGAACGCAGATATATTACCACCGGCCAGACATATTCCTGGTATATATTTCATAGAAAAATAACTGTTCTTCTCTGCCTCGATATCAAATGACGTTATGCAAATATTCATTTATAGTGGTTCTGCAGGAGATAGGGACAACATGTTGAGATATATTTGCAGGTTTTACAAAATAACCTTTGAAATTAAAAAAATATGCTATTATTTAATTGCAAATAAGGCAAGTTGTGGAAAGGCTACATATCAAAAAAGAAAGGAAAGAAAAGACAATTTCACAAACATTTTGAGCGTATACGTTGGTTCAGGACTTCACCGAAAGAGATGTAGCATTTAATATGAAAGGGTTCATCTGAATGCGCCATGTTTGTTACTCAGCAAAAGAATAGTTTGCGTAATTTTCTTTCAATTAAACAATTTCTGATATGCTAAACCCTCTATTTTAATCAGGTAAATGTTGGGTTGAGGCTATGAGTCTTAAAGGTACATTTCGTGATTCCAGCACCTTCTGTTTTATTAATGGTTCACTAGATATCCTTGAGAAAAGCTAATTCACAAAATTTGAGTTGACCCTGATCTTGCGGTTTTGTGTTATGAGCTAATGCTTGTTTCCCACGGTCCCATAGGCCACTGTGCTGTAATTTCTGTCCGTTTACGGACAGAAAATACAAAATTGCGAATTTCTTACAGATACGGCCGAATATGCACGTAAGATTTGGTACACATGGATTACTAAGGCTAACGGTTCAGAGGATATAAAAATTTCAACTGTTTGAGGTAAGTCGGGGGAACGAGGTTGTGGATCGCGAAATGCCCCTTTAAATTTGGTTGTTGATAGACTAACTTCTCTAGACCTACAATTACGCAAATCACCTGTCAAATATTAGTTTTTGATTAAAAACAGATTTAAAAGCGCAACGGTAAACCTGTATTTAGTATTCGGAGTTTCTATTCCGTGAACGTAAAATGGACTAAACTTAATTTTGATTCTTAACATTTGTTACACTTTATCTTAAGTTTGTTTCTGCCGACAAGATATTCGCATGTATTTGCGATGGTTTATGTGTATGTGTAGTGGGTACGAGTACACGTTTTTATGTTTTATAACCGGTTCAATTCATAAACAAATAAATCTCAGCGGGCTGCAAGAGGATTTGATATAATTCCTTTGCAATTATATTTATAGTCCCTTTACAATTACAACGTATATTAAAACATAAAACTCCCTCTGGGGGTCAGTACTAACAAGACAGATGCGAGTACTTTTTTTTGCAGACCTTATTAATATTTTCACTTTTCTAATCGTCCGTGGACACAGTCGAATAAATAAACCAAGCTGTCACAAACGCTTATGAATTATTCCCAATATGCTAATAAGGAAATCAGAGACAAACCTTTCTCATCAAGCTCATATTATTTTGCAAGTATTTCTTAAACTAATTTGTTTTGGGTACACTTACAGTGTATACTGTTTATTTCAAAAACAAAACTGTCAGACACATTTGAGACGAGTTTGTCCATCCAATCCACAATATAGCCAGTGACACAACTGTGAGCATAGGGAGAAAATACGCCATTTTGTTGGCTTCTATCGGTTGTGCTCTTTACATTTTTAATACGTCAAAAGTAGGTCGTTTGCAAAATCGCGCCAAATTCAGTGTAAATGTCGGGAATGTCCTAAAGAAATCTTGCCCGAAAATTTTGCGCGAGAAAATTGTTGATAGATTATTGATTGAAATACAACACATTAAAATAATCATTTAGGCAATAATATATTATCAAAAGACGGATATCAACTATTGTCAAGAAGGCGTGTGTGTGTGGAGCAATTGGAAAATGATGAAAAAGCATTGCAATATGTCTACCTCGAAATACTCACGTGCAAATTTTCCGTTGCGAGTAAGGACGTTAAGTGCACATTTTCCGCAGGTTCTGGCAGGGAATGATGAGAAATGTTTATTTTTAATTGGAATTTAGTGAGAGATGTATTATGCTCTGTAGCACTGCAGCTTAGCAAATTTTCCCAGTGGGCTGAACAAGTATAAAATAGGACATTCAGTGGTGGCTCGTGGGTTTATGTTCTCTCTGTATAAGCTAGAAGTGAGACAGTTGAACAGGGGGGTTTTAGTTTAATTTTCTTGTGCCCACGGCCGCTAGGCAAACATATCATTGCCATGCTAGCCGAATATTATCTAGCGAAGGTACTCCTGAGTGATAGTTAGATATTTAGAGTTATTTCGTATTGCTGCAGGAAGTCTGCTGTTCAATGCGTTTGACCAGTTTTGACTTCGTAGATAGCCAGAATCGTTGAAATTTCCGTTAAGTGGTTGCCAGAATTATATTAAAATATAACTGTTGCTAGTTGTTTCAAATGTATAACATGGGTTGAACAAGAAAATCGATTTGAATCACATACATTAAAAAGCAGAAAGAAAAAAGAAAACAGTCGATTATCTTTGCAAATATGAACTCCAAGTCGATGAGCTCACCATATTAATGGACCAGGCTCATGCACTTGGAGATTGCTTAGTGCTTTGTGGGCACATTTTGTGAATGGTTCGGCTATTTATGAGAAGCCCTTAAGTGGCTTGAACATGAATATTGAATAAATTGCGCTGTATTGAGTTACTAATATCTAATGAACTGAAAGCATATTACATTTATTTTTGCGGCTTGGAATTACTTCCACATTTGCCTCTGGCTTTCTTTTAAATCTTATGATATTTAGTTGTAGAGAGCGCGGGTTGTGGGAAATCTACATTGGTGTGTAGAGCATTCATTGCTTTTTATCAAGTGCTAACGTTATTGTTAGCGCACTGGTAAGTCGATGTGTGTGTAATTGAATACATTGGTTCAACCAAACGATAACCTTTTTTTGTTAATGGAGAAGGAGCAAAATTCATGTTGTAATTAATAACGATTAAAGGTTATAGTTAAATAACAGATAAGCCAATAATGAGTGCGTGTTTCCTGAAGGTGTTGTTTTCGCACTCCACTTGTCAAAATAATGACGTCAGGGTCTGACTGTTTTTTTCTGTAAACTAACTCTGAAATCATTAAAACACTCTCATTTTCTTTTGGATCTTATTCTAATATCGCAATACTTCTATTTACTCATGCACGAAATCAGCATGTACTCTCATGGCCTTCTGTTGTATTATTGCCAGGCAGAAATGGATACTGGTAATAGAAAGAGCAAAGTGCAAGAGAGAAAACAATTAACAACAACAACAACAATCGACATAATTTATATCAATAGAGTACTCCCTTTCAATCCCTCTTTGTATATCAGTTATTTATTTTGTACGTTTAATTCTGTGAATTTACCTCAAATTACCGCAACCGAACTTTTTTGCAAATTAATACATTTGGTTTAATATTGATTTAAATTTTGAAAATGCTAGGCAATCTCATACAGTAAACTGACCTAATGAAACACCAACCATATAGATGATGTGATATTTGTTTATGTTTGTGGCGCCCCCTGTTGGTGTAAGAGAGAAGTCTGAAAAACTGACGGGCAAAAGCCCCTATACTTTGCATGGGTAAATTTAGTGGTTGTTTTTTGTTGTTTTGCTGTAACTTTTGTTTCAAATTAAATAATACCAACATTCTTATTAAGCATGCTGCTAATGCTACCAGTTGCATATTGTGACCGATTTAGATCAGGAAAGGTTCTGCAAGTAATTTGTAACCAGATTTTATGTGGTCTTTCATAGAACTACGGTAAAATTTTGGCTGCTAGAAAACAACAGAGGGCGTCCTGAACGTCAACATGTGACATCTTAGGTCACATCATCTACATATTTAAACAAGCAAGGGGCAGTGGGGGGGGGTAACATCCTACTCTTTGTACGTGGGTGACTGGACTAATTGTCCCCTCCGAGAGACGAAGTGCTTTCACATTTGATTATGAATATATTACAAGCAAATGTCCTTATTAGGATTTGAACTAGGGATCTTTAACACAATGTGCCACACACATCCAGCTTGATAAACTTCATAACTATCAGAGAAATACCTTCGACACTTTTCACAGAAATTTTGCAATTACATACAACCAAAAGGAAAACATTTTAGTAAGAAATCCAATTTGTATAACAGCATTCACTCTTTGCATTCTATGGCGAACAAACTTCAATATATAACTTTATTTATTAAAGCTTCATAACGCCAAGTCATGGCACTTACCGTTACCGTTAAGAAAATTACCAATACAATTTCAGAATAAAGAAACTCTTTCATTAATGTTTATTCCGCAGAATTATGAGGTGTTACCGTAGGGTGACCCAACTCTTTCTGACACACTTATGAATTCGGAAACCTTAACGGAATAAACCATACAGTTTCTGTGGTTTATTCCGTTAAGGTTTCCGAATTTATCAGTGTACTGTCAGAAAGAAATGGGTCACCTTACGAAAACACCCAGAATATGTGGTTTTGCTTTTCATAACACAGCACGTCAATTTGGGCATTGTTACTTTCGAACCTCTTTGCATGTACAAAATGTGTGTTTATTTATGTACATACTAGTGTAATATGATACGAGATTTCTCTCTGTGATATGATATGTATATATATTAAGGCTGATTTACCGATAGTACAAAATCTGATTCGCATGTGTGTTTGTGTGGATATGTCTGTGTTTGTGTTCATGTGTGTGTGTGTGTGTGTGCGCAGTGGCGTAGCCAGAGGGAGGCAGGGGGGCCGCGCCCCCCCCCCCCAATAATTGATTTCGTCGGTTGAGATGAGCCCGTCGGTTCACTTGAAAAATTCAGGTCATGGCACTTGCAGGCCGGATTGTCGGCAAAGTATAGGTTTAAAGTTCAATGGACAGCGTGCGACAAGTAAATTTTACAAAATCGTACAAAAATTAGCCCTCAGAAGACATTTAAAGCATATAAAACCCAAAATTTTCAGGGGGCTTCGCCCCCTCGACCCCCACCGGGCTTCGCCCCTGGACCCCAACAGGGGCCCTAAGGCGGGCCCTGCACCCAACCCAATTTTCTGTTTGTTGAGATGTGCGGACACTGCCCCCCCCATATGAAAATCCTAGCTACGCCACTGTGTGTGCGTGTTTTTTAGTTTGTGTTGTTTGTTTTTGTTGGGATTGGATCTTATTGCTTGTGTTTGGGTTGAAAGATTTGATTTGTTTTTTTTTCGAATTTCTCGTAATTTCTGAATATACCTTTGAGAAATTGTGAACAAATTTGTTAAAATTATAGCAAAAGAAAATCGAACATTTTGCATAAATATTTTCAAGAGATTTTTCAAGGGACATATGTATATGAAGCAACGAATTATCCAGTTCCTCGTTAAAAAATCCGCGATCAAAATATACTGGTAACATGTACAAGGTGATTATAATAAAATAACTCCATTGTACCGCTACAAGTAATGATCCCATTTCTATATAATGAGGCTCACTAGGGGAGTGACACGACTTGCGTCATTAAAGCACCCATTAGGTTGAGTTTCTAGCTTAATATACATGTCCAATACAATTAGTGGCTTTTTCTTAAAATTATAGCATTGCCATATAGCTGTGCTTAGGAATATCATTCGCTTTCTGTTGAATCATCTGAGATTAATTCGCCATTGGGACCTATCTCTCCTTAACCATCTGCTATCTAGCCCCGGGCACCATTATATGGTTACAATGCCAATCCTTCTATATCTATTTTATTGAAGTGGAAATTGAAATATTTATAGTCCTAATTAATCTTTTTGGATTGATCAGCAGACTGTTTATGTTAGGCTGGAGGCAGATTTCGGATACAATTATTTCAACTAAAATAGCAATTCCTGCATGAAACGCTCATGTATTGGCTTTAGTATTCGGTTACTCGCGTGACTTTTGAGTATGTTAATTAAGCAACAAATGAAGCATTTGGAATGTTGCTTCTACCACAAATCAAATTAAAATTTGATTTGAAACATGATTTTCTTTGACAATTAAAGCATTACATTTTAGAATCTAAATTTAGCGTTTAAGATAAACACGAGTAAGTTCAAATAAACTGCATTTTACACATGGATTTGTACTGGCAAAAGTCACTGGTTTTAGCCTTTCTTTTAATCTTCAATCATTTTAACAATGAATGTAATTTAAGAATATTTGTTTTAAACCTTGCCTGCTATCAAATAAAAGGCTTTTTTCGTTTGTTGCTAATCACTAACACGTATAACTTAGTCGCGTCGAGTTAATTGGAGCATTTGATAATTTGGATTAAACCTTTCAACATTGAACATTTAAATTTAGTTTTTGTATTAGAACATTTGATATTTCTATCAGAAAAAGTTATTATCATTACACTGTTCTATATCAGTGATTTGCTAAAACAGAAAATGGAAAAACCATCAAAAATTAGATTTGTGCATGTCTGTAACGAGTATAGCTATCGTAATGTACCCTACAAGTTATAAGACTGAAAGCAACCGAATATGGACAAAATCGGATATTTTAGTCATTACTGTCCGTACGGACATTTACCGCAATACGTAATTAAATAATTGATATTCATATCTTTGAGCACTGCTGTTTTCTTCCATTTTTGTAAATTTTTCAGTTACAAAAATAACGAATTCTACAGACTTACACGTCACTTTTAAGCAATTCCAGAATATTTGAAGTATTTTGACTCTTTCTGGTGAATCACTGATAGTGTCTTTAAATGTTAGGTATTCTATATCGTCATTAATGTTAAGTGTTTTGTATTTTTCCAAGCAAACAACTACCGACACTCTTTTCAAATATATTAAAAAAAATTATAACTTATTGCATTAGTATGTTCAAATAAATGTTATAGATTCTAGAAGCTATAGATCGATATCCTTCTTCAAACCATCTTCAAAGGTGCACTCTTCTTGAACAAATAATGTCAAATTACTAATTGCGTAGTATGTGTGCGTCTTCTTACTCTCCTTTTAAAGTAATATTTACCAATAATTAAGTTCTTTTTCCGTTGTGCGTTTAACTTTTAAATTTTGCCTAGGCTTGTACCGAGCAGACTTGTAGTAGACTACGTTAACATGGGTATGGGTATCGAGTCCTAAAGTACGGATGTGGGGTTAGGTACAGGTAGAAGGCGACCTCAAATCATAGATACAAGCTTGTGAGAATGAATACAGATAAGGGGTCCTATAATCTGGTATTGATGATTTCAATATGAATTTAATCTCTGAAGGACTTTCCAAAATGGAGAGTATCTGAAAGATGTTAGTGGAAATGCTTGAAGTCATATTTTGAAAAAGTAGACGATGAAAGTGTGGGAAGGAAATCAGCAAGGAAAGCGGTATTATTTATGGAAGGTCAAAATGCATTTGTTTCAAGATGTGGGACTTTTTCAAAACTTGTATAATTAGCTAGCTGTCCATTGACTCTAACTTCACACAAATTAGCCCCAAATCCATATTCCTAAGTGTAATAGTCTTAACTATCTCCGATTTGTTAAGTTTCCACGAATTAATCTTGACCTCTTGCAGGGATCTGGAAAGTTGTACTGTGGAAGCATTGTGTGCATTAATATTTTGCTCTCAGGGAAGAAATGTCGGTATGAAAAGAGTTTTTGATCGAAAATCTATTCTTTCCGATAAATATTGAATCTGATAATAATATAAACACCATGTACTAACTCAAAACCCAAATAAACCGATAATGTTAAAATACAAATAAGATCATAGGCAGCCACAAAATGTCTCGTCTTACACATCCTGATAAACATGATCGATGATAGGCAACAAAATCATAGACTTCAGAAGATTCATAATACCACAAGGAGGCGTCGAGTTACATTGCAGAATAGTTCTGAACCGGTTAAGATCAATGATCATGAGGTCGACAAGGTCAAGTCCGTGTTATAAGCAGAAGGTTAAACGCGAAATAACATGATGTTGTTCTTATGTTTAGTATTACCTAACACCCATTGCTAACGCACCATACACAAACCCGATACTTGATCCTTGTTTGATTTGACTTGGTTCAGTATACAATTTGCATTACTAAGAAGTTATGTTTTAAGATGTATCTGCCGCCTAAGTACTGATTACATATTTATAAGGTGAAACATTATACGTAAACATTGGGTATTCTCAGATTGATTCTTTATTTATAGTTTATCAGGATCATAACCATATTTCACACAAATCTTTAACGCTTCCCTGAAATTATTGATGCTGAAAATCTAATGTCATGATACTGGGAATGTTTGAAAGAATATTGTACAATTGAGACGAATAATATTGAAAATGTTTGAAACTAATGGCCTACGACAAGTAAGTAAGTGAAAAAAAAACGGTCGATGGGGCCGTAAGGGGAACGCATACATTATGAATTGTCAGTCATGCAGCTGCGGGCTGGAGATGCATTATAGTTATTATTATACGTCTATTGTGTTTGTCGTTTCTTTCCATAATGGCGCGACCATAGGATAGGTGAATAATGCTGCGCGCCTTTAGGGGGCCCACTGTACCGTATATAATTCATAAGCACATTGTGCGTGCGCTGGGAAGGTACAAGAATGAAGATTGTTTGTCTTAGTCGATAATCCCGAATGTTATTAACTTAAAGGTTATTGTTATATGTATATTATGAAGACTCTAAATCATTTTAGTATTAATCGAGAGAATCATACTCTTAAAAAGTAGAATTATCCTGATTTTCTAGGTTGTTTTGATGGCATTTTAGCACTTGCGTCTATGCATTGTGCGACATTGATTTTTCAACTATTCCTTCTTGGCACTGCGATTAACACGAATGTGAAGTAGAACTAGTTTGGATATGCCGCCTCCCAATAAAGGCAATAAAGTATTTGTGTAATATAAGACAGCTTGTCATCAAGTTGCAATCAATTGTGCGTCTAAACCTCTTTTTATGCAATTCGCGGTATTGGTTCTAGTATACTTCTAATTGTCTCGAATACAAATCATCGTCAATTTGCCTCGTCTAGCTTACGTGAAGATAAACAAGACCATTCGTCTGATTACAGAGACACATGAATCTAGATCCGATTGACTGATTGATTGATTGACTGATTGATTGATTGATTGATTGATTGATAAAAACAGACCCATTGGATGGTATGCAAATGCCTGACGTTCTTTTTACAACTTGTTAAAGAAAAAGTATGGTTATTTCTGACAAAAACGTAAAGGAAATTTGAAGTTGAAGTTTTCGTGACATTTGGAACACAATGCAAGCAGTCAAAAGTGGGCGGGAATAATTTTTGGGTTTCTTTCCCATTTGGCCATGGTGCACTGGTCATTTTTCATCCTCTTTCTCTATCTCTCTCCCTCTCTCTCTCTCTTTTCAACTTTCATTTCTTTCTTTATTGTGTAGATTAAAAGACCCTGTGTGCTTACCTATTGTTGATACAACTGTTGCAACAAAATAAAAGGCTCCTGGAAAGTCCCAGCGAGGTCTGTGATCGGGCGTTAATCCCTTTACTTTGGCATATGAGTATGCTTCCAGTATTTCCGTCAGTGCTTCTTCATTCAAAGTAGCATTATTTCTTATGTATGTTTCAATGAAATTTTCCATTGTTGTATTATATTTCTCACGCTCTTTCACTTCTGTTTTGCGCTCAACGGCAGAGAATATAGTGGCTCCAACTAATATATAAGTGACAAGAAATAAAATCAGAAGAACAAAGCGGGCATTATCTTCTTTGAGATGGATAACAGCGCAGCAGTTATCTCGCGCCATACCTCGCCTATGTCCAAGCCGTCCGTTAGTCCTGTACTTGCTGTAGTTCCGTTACCAATTTATTTCACCTGTCTTCAACAGCAGCTTGTAGAAAATAAAAATCTCCATGAAACATTTTCTAAATATTAGTGACGTTCCAGGAAAATAAAAACATGAACTTTTTTTCAACGGCAATGTAGGTGGTTGTCAGGGTACTTGTAGCAGAAAACGACATCCAAGTTTTCCGCGCATTTTGTTGAATACTCGTAAAAGGGTAAAATGTGCTTTGAATGTACAGAAAATCCTCGAAGAAATAGGATTTTTCGTAGATAGAGATCCAAAATGCCAAGTTTCCAAAGACGACAAGATGGCGTCCAAGGTCGGGTAAAAACTACAACGTTGCTATACTGCACTAATTGGCCCATGAATATAGACGGTACAAGGCAAGCTCCATAGCCGCCTTAAAACGCTAAATTTAACAATAGATGAATATCAACTTGATCTTTAAAATCATCATACTGGTAGTTTCATTGAATACATGTTGACTAGCGTAGTATTTGTATCCATAAAATGACGGAAACCGATGAAGAGAATGCTGACAATTTTGACTTTACCCCAAGTATCAAGCTATACAGAAACGGCAGAAAAACTATTCGATGCTGTCGAAATGCAATAAGCAAATCATCCCACTATCACCATGGTTTCCCACCATACAATTCTACCCAGCGCCCCAGAGATTTGAATCGCTCTTTTATTATGATAATTGCTGTCCGCGCACTGCGCAGGCAAGCTGTGGAGCTTTTACCAAATAAATATTCATTAGCCCGGCCCTTCTCTGCCTGCCTCGCTTGTTGGGCTACTAGCATTCACGTACTAGAAACAGCGAGCAAAATTTCATCACCAGCTCTGTAGTGCATTTGAAACTGGTTGCGTCAATAGCTATAACTACATTATATTCATAATTTTATTCGCCAGATAGATGACTCTATATAACATCTTATACCACCAGCGGCCAACCACCTGTCAAAAGAACCCATCTTCGAACAAAATCCATTCCAAACATTTCCCTCTATTGTCTGATTGATAATCAACAGGTGCTTCTATGAATAATATTTCTTGTTCTTTGCCAAAATGGAAATGCTAGCAAGAAATGTCTTTGTATGTTCTGTACAAATCACCGTAAAATTATCGACGGTTTTCTTTGACTAATACAGCTGTATTTACCGGGCCCAGATTCCAGTGCAGGTGGTACTTTCCCATGGAATTTACTCGCGTACGCAAACCACCCGAGCCATTTATGTATACACTATAAAATCCCGCTCTTAGAGCCATCGGTGTTCCTTAAGGTCGAACCAAGCCATAATTTGTCGACATCGATCTGATGCAATTGCCTTTTGATGCCACAAAAACGTCCATGTGTGTGCAATTCAAAATATCGACTTCAATATTCCCCTGCGGTGTGGTTACAGCGATATTACTATGTCACACAGTTATTGCATTTAATTAGGCATTTGGGTTAAGACATACCTCATGATTTCCCTCATTTAATATGTGAAGTCACGTGTTTTTTGGAGTACATAACATACCTTAATATTCATTTTGGCAATAAGGATTAGCAAACATAACAAGAAAAGCAAACCGTTTAACAGCAGGCACACGAACTACCATCATTGTTAATAACGCTTTAGACTCCATACACAGCTGTTATTATCATAATTATGCTGTCGAGTGGCAGTGCAGACGACGCGAATTACGGATTTTGGTAGGAACATTGATCCAACTAAATTTGTTTGATACAAACCGATATAAATTATCACATATCTGAGTGATCTACAAATAAGGTCACTCAAACTGGAATATGAACTCAAATCCGCTTAGTAAAGTCATTGAAGTGTGCTTATGAAACTATGGAAATTTGCAGTGATTAGTCGTTTCTGCTTAACCGATGCATCCTGATGCCAAACCTCCGATGACAATTTTCAGCTTTTTTCCTTCCAAAAATGC
Organism: Ophioderma brevispina; assembly: GCA_023653785.1. Lineage (NCBI taxonomy): Eukaryota > Metazoa > Echinodermata > Ophiuroidea > Amphilepidida > Ophiodermatidae > Ophioderma > Ophioderma brevispina. Next base: position 30,304 of record JAMKCH010049271.1, on the reverse strand, counting down.
TTTTGGTACAATAAAAGAAGACTAGCTACGTGTTTCCTAGATGTGGTTCAATTCAAAATGGTCGCCCATTTAAATTCTTATGTCAAGTTTCTGATGTTTTCACAAATGGACAGCTATGTCAATTTTGTTGTCAACCCCCTGTCATGTCAGGACGATCAAAACAGTCAAAATTTCGAAATCAATGCTATTTACATGTGATAATTTTAACAAGTCACCTGAAGTGACCTGTTTAAAATCATTCTCATGATTATGGACCACTTAAAACATGTTTGTCATGATCATGGTGATAAAATGCATGTAGATTTTCTAATTTGATGTAATGTTTAACAAATATGTTTCTAACATAATACATTTACACCTGACTGGCATACATATTCAATGTTAGTTGATTTAACATATAAATGATGTCTAGGAAACCTGAAAAGTATACAGCGTATCCCCTTAAAAATATATGTATACCCTGTCGTTGGAGGGGCATAATTTGAAAAAGACATGAAATCAAAATGTTTTACTTGGAATGAAAGGAGTAGTTGATTTTCTAGTTTAGGTAGCAAAACCAAATGATTCGCTTCACTGCTTTTAAAGAAATACGCAATTAAGTAAGACAGATGCAAACTCTCTCCATTCCAAAGTTAAGAGTTGTTTCTATAGATGAGTTGACATCAATGTTTACAAACACAAGTTAACGCCTGGTCTACTGACATGTTAGAGATGCGAAGAATATGCCCATACAGTTACAGCATTCAACAGCCTTATCACGCCTGATTGAGCGCGAATTTTAAAAGCACCAGCCCTGCAGGTGCTCACGCATACTGCCGGGCATTGCTTTGTTCGTTGCCCGGCGTTGACGTCACATGTCAACTCATTTATAGAGTGACGCAATAAAAATGCACATTAGAGACAGAGTTCACGATATGAAATTACTGGGGGATTGAGATATCAGAATTAAACTTACTTACGATGAGAAGCTAAAATATCCAAATAGGCTGGTTTTCCATATAGTTTTAGCAGAATTACCAGTTGGCTTGTGCCCCCCTGAGCTCCTCCGCTGGATTCAATAGTGGTGCAATACTCGTTCCTGTTGAAACACAAGTTTTAAATATTTTATTTATGATTTTTTTGTGCTGAAAAGCTGTAAGAAAAAATTAGATCATCGCGAAGATGGAAACGGTGGTGATGCCATTAGAATGGAAAAAAATGTTTTATAAAATTGTAATTTTCTCAGCAACCCAATGTGATATCATTATAATTTTTCAACATTTAAAAGAAAATATTTCCTGACTTAATCCAGTATCCAAAACACGGTATTTGAATATTGCATTTTTTTAAAAACTCATGTTTAAGCGTCGTATTTTTACTGCGTAACTATGTAGAAAAAAACATCAAAATGGAATGGAGAGGTTTGGCATGTGATGTTGTTGTTGTTGTTTTTGTTTAATTGAAACTATGTGTTTAGGGCACGATCGCTTCATATTGGCCTTTTGATTATGTCCCCCCCCACCCCCCGCCCCTCATATCATGGTTTTGTTTTTTAATAAATGCCTGTGTTTTGTTGCTGTCAATGATATTGAATTAAAGTTGATATGAATATGATTGTAATTGTAAATTTCTTCAAACCACTGAAGCAAATCATTTGGTTTTGCTACCAAACCTACAGAATAAAACACATTTTTCTATCCAAGTCATTTTTTTATTTCATCATGGTCGTTTTCAAATTACGATCCTCCAACGACAGGGTTTAATTTTGGGGGGATGGGGGACCACCTGTAGAAACAGAAACAACCTTGACTTGAACTTTAATGTTTTAGTGATAACGCCTACTGGAAGGTCGTGAGCAAAAACGTGTTTTACACTATAACAGCAAATAAACGTGACTACTTATTTCATGTCTTTTAAATTTTGACAATATTTTAACAAGTTGACATTGTTGTCATTTTGAAGATTTTTTTGTAGTCATTCGATGAAAATAAACCTCACTAACAACACTAGGATTTAAAAGCTCACCATTCAGAATATCGAGTCATATCCATGAAGATATTGTTAATAAGGCTTTGAAATCATTCATCCACGACCATTTTCACCATCAGTAAATTATTTTGAAAAAATGTCAGCCAGTATTTTTTTCCTTACAAATTCTAAATTGAAATGAGTGTTTCTAGATGGAACATAAAAATTAAGGGACCAATCGTGTAAGATGGTTCCTGGTTACAACAGAGGTATAAAGTACATGATATTAGCAATTATATAACTAAGACTAAACATCTGTAATATCATGTAAAGATGATTTTATGGGTAATTTTAAGTGCGACATTTCCTTGGATTATTTTTTATTCTAGGTATGCTTCCTAATTAGAAAATGGCGAATACTCTTGAAGGCCGTTGTCATAGCAACGCTTTTTAAATGTTGTGAAAAGTAACCGGTTGTTGTGTTCTGCTGTCACTTTGTAAGACAGACACGCACATACGTCGTGTACAATCAAATTAAATGCTTTCTTAAATGAGAGTAAAAATTGCAGTAATTGTTCAATCCTTTCAAAAATAGAAGTAGAAGACACAATTTAGTCATACTCTGAAAAGAAAGTGGTTAATCAAATGTACATAGTCATGTGATTTTTCGTTTCGAAAGTAATGCCTACATGTAGCAGCTGGTATTGGAAAGAGCACTTCATTTGCTCACTAAAGATAAAGTGACTCGTCGCTATTTATTGCTTTAGATTAATTTCATCTTTGAATGTTGTACACAAGATATAAATCAAAATCATTTGTATTTTCAACCATTTATAACATACTTCCTGCACCTCTTAACATATTCAAGGATGAAGACTCCTATAATAAACATCCTAATAATCACCGTATGTTGCATGTAGGTGTGTGTTAATAGCTTTAATTGACTGACTCTTCATCGTTATATTCCAACTGGCACCTCATCAAAACCTAGCAACTTCCCACTTGAAAGAGAGGATAGTTCAACGTACCCATTAGAGGCTAGGGACCTAGGTACATCGTCTCACGCAGCCCATGGCACTTGGGTGCAGTAGTTCCACGTAGCCCATTGAACATTGAAAGTGAATTAATTTTTCGCGCACATCTCATTGTGCATGTGGAGCATTCGTTTTTCGCACCTATTTCACTTATTGCATCATAGCTGTAGGTTTATGAGAGCACCGCAAAGGATATTTTATTTAGGGATATTATTATGATCAGAATATAACGTGGCCTAATGAAATCATGCACATGATATAATTTAACTGGCAACTTGATGGGACACGAATGCGCACACATAATATATTCGGCATTCCTATGTACCAAAATTGTTCTACCTTAAAGGTGCAACAAGAGATTTTGGGTCATCCATACATTGTGTCATATGTAGTGATTTCATATAGATTAGACCCCAATAGTGTTCTTACCTTGTATTTGGCTACAGAAATGCCTTGAAGTGAAAAAAGGCGATTTTGATTCGCTGAATTTCAATATAAAACATAGGCTGAATTTAGTATTTGCTCCTTTAGTAAATAATAAATTTCACTTTTTTTGTACCAAAGAAAAGGTTCTCAGCTTAATCATTTCACATGGGGATATTTGTAATAAAAATCTTTACCTTACTGCAAAAATCAGAATTACCACATTTTTTTAGGGACCTGCTGTCATTTGAGAAGCCATTTCAAAAACATCACTCACTATGAGTTACAATACGCTCATCCACCAAGGACACAGTTCAGTGGATTGTACTTGTACATACATTGACATGAACTGACCTTGCGTTATCTGGGTATCATATATCATACCCAAAAACCAGGGGGTATATTTTCTAAATACATAGGTGAATGAAGCTACTGAACTGTGCCAACAAAATTGAGCTTTTACTACCCGGGTTGAATAGGGTAATTCCCCACGCCAAACTTCTTCACAGCAGATACCGGGAGTAGACTACCTTCTTTGAGAATGGCTCTCCTGTGAAGAAGTTTAGCATTGAGGGTTAGGTGTACGCATGAAATGCAATATCGCAACTCTTAATATTTTTTTAAAATTAGGTACGCCTATGCCACGAATGCCTAACGTGACGACTGCGTACTATTCCAGGAACATGTTGGATTCCTCTGATCAGATTTTACTCGCCCTTGATTTGACGGTGGCTTTGCCTCCAGAGAAGAAATGGTCTATAGAGTAGATAGAGTAGACAAACTGGTCTACAAAGATTAAAGGCGGCAAGGAATGCAAGAAGGTAAGTGCAATAGCTGCATTTTGTGACAGAAATTCCCGTCAAACATACTGTTATACCAAGTCTTTAGTCAGTGGCACTGACTCAATGAAAGATAAATTGAGTTATCCTAATACATGGCAGCTGACGGCTGATACTTTCACACTGCGCAAAAAGCGTAGAGCCTATGCCAAAATCTATAAATATCCGTACCTAAAAGTACCTTGAAAACATGAAAAAGTGGTGATCTCAATCAAGAAACAACCCTTTGAGTTTCCTGCTATCACCAGGGACAGAAACATATATACAATGTTGTGCCTAGTTGAAACACATTAATCTATGGTGATTCACCATGTCATGCAATATGATTGGTTGAATGTTGTTTTGGAGACGATATTTCATGATACGAATGCCAGGTTTTATTCATGGATAAACTCATTTACTTGGACTTTTTAATCCCTGTTTCGCACACACACTTATAGACTGTATTCAATAGGCAGCCATGTTGGTGGACAAGATAGACACATTCCAGGACTACAATACATTCACCTGTCAATGATCTCTGTGCAATCGCTAAACATGGATCGATTGACAGCTGAATGTATTGTTGTCCTGGAATGTATTCATCTTGTCCACCAACATGTCTGGTGGCTGACGTCATATTGAATACGGTCTATACACCTAAATCCCTGACCACAGATGCGGGTATCCTTTACAATTTTGTAAGGTTTAGCACCTCTCTATTTATTTGTGGTTCAATAGATATCATAGAAAAACTAACATTCTGATGGTGCGTTTTGCGTTATGAGCAATTGTTTGTATCACACTGGCCCATGTCCAAATGTTTTATACTGGAAATCCACGTGTTTAGGTTTTGTATCATATATCAAACAAAAGACAAAACAAAAGTGTAGAGTGGGTCTTTCCTCAGACGTCTGCTGATATTTCCTAAATGTTTAAATACATAAAATAAACACGTATGTGTTTAAATTTGCACGCTCTTGCTTAATTTCTATATGCCATTTCAATTTGTGAAGTAATTATTTTTCAATTTTATGACAAGCTAGAGGCAATAATCAAAATCTAAGAGATGCATATATTAAGCTCTAATATCACAAGGTATGTGTATGACGTGTCCAACGAATTATTAATCCGACTGTAGGGTAAATTACTGTTAGAGATGAAATGTAAATTGGCATGAAAAATTCGAATTTATTTTAAATACAGTAACATAATAAGGTATATACATTACGGTACCCTCTTTTCAGAATTCACGCTCCCTTGATTGAGAATGATAGACTTAAGACTTAAGAAAGTAACTAAAAAACAAGAAGATATCACTGTCATCTTTGCAACACCATCTTTTCAGAGCTTACTGTTTGCTTAGTTTATTAGATTTTTATCTTCACTGAGTGTGAGTGCTTGTTTATTTTGATTATTCCCTCATCTCTGCAATTTGTAGATAATTATTACGTTTTCTTTATTTTCTTATTCAGAGAAGATCCCCACAAAAGTCGCACTTGGAAGATTAAATAGCAAGCTGAGCGCTTATCATTTAGCAATAATTACGTAAAATGAGAATAAATATGCCACTACTTCAGACAAATTGCAGTCTGTTGCTTAATTAAATATTCTTATGAGGTGTTATAACCCGCTTGTATTACTTAACTAAAATCCAGTTCGGAACTGTCATATGATGGCTTAAAATGCGTCTTTAATAATATAAGTAAAATACTTCTTGATGACACCGGTTTCCTTGACAGATATTGACATGGCAACGGTTTATCGTTACTATGGACTCCATGGCAACGAGAAACCGAGCTGACGTCAGTCGTTTGAAAATTCATCAAAGTGTGTCTTGTGAGTGCATCGTTATATGATACTGCGTTGATGAATTGTTCCCGCCGACTGTCATATTATGATAAAGTATAACAATGACACGAATTTCTACTTAACAATGACATATAACGATCGCAACATCAGCAGAATGAAAATAAACTTTAAGCTTAAGTGTTACTCGAAATTAAGACAACATTTTTAAAATATATATAACACATAAAAAAGTTTAAATTAATTTTGGTTGCCTAAGATTGAAAATCTTAACTCCTTGTGAACAATTCTTTTTTCATTTGAAAGTGAACTATCAATTGTTCTTAATCACATGGCAAACGTGTTTCTTTGTTACGCACACACCGAAAATAGACTTGGTAATATAATGCGTTCGATTGTTTGAGGTGGCACATACGACATACAGCGATGTCATTCGTGTATCTAGGCTAACCTAAAGAGCCAACATACAACAAAACGAAACAAAACGAACTGTTAACAAGCAAAGAAACAAACGAACTATAAAAAGGAAAGTAGAAGTTTAATTTGCATATTTAGATATTTGATTGTTATAATGCTAATACTTTTGAAAACGAGTATTGGATAAAAATGTAAAGGTTGCACAACAAATTCTACACCCACAACCAAAAGAGTTCAAATTAGGGGGGAATGTTCATAACAAAATTTGCCTTTAAGTTTTTAATGGTTTTCAACATTGTATATCTGATGCATAATTTGCATATAATGTAAAGGTATTGAGTTATTTTTATAATTGTATACTTTGGTCAGTCTTTCCTGGGCTACACAACCAGATTTTAAACTAAGTATAGCCCAATTACTCGTGATTAAAACATTTTATGAAAAAATTATGTTGGGGCCAAATCTATGTCCGTCCATGATGAAATAGTGCCACCTCACGAAAATGGCCTCTAACTTGACTTTTCTGAACCGACGGAACAACTAATGGGTGAGCGTAGACTCGTATACATGGCGCAATTTCCCGGCTATTTCATATTGGAAGGACGTTTCCAGCAGCCGTTGAATTATTATCGGAGATCTCCGATATAGTTATTCTAATTACGAAGTTCCTTCTTTTGTGACACAGAGATTTTTAGCTCTATCATTCACAGGTGTTGCTTACTATAGTCAATTACCAATGCAACTGTATGAATATCTCAAAATATCCGGAAAATTGGGGGCGCTCTTCAAAAAAATGCGCTGTTATTGCTTTAACTGAAACACATACTAGAGGACATTCTTAAGCGATGATAAAGCACTTCTATAGTTACGTTAACTCTAGACAAGGAGAGATCCATAAAAATCCGTTTTTTCTATGTTTATAAAGTTAAACCCAGCATAAGACATAAGGTGAATTATTACTTTGCTTCCGTTCAGGGAACCCTTCTGGTATTAAAAATAGCCAAGTATGATCATGTCATAAAAGTGAGAAAAAATCAAATGTGAAATTTATGCTTTTGAACGATTTTTGTGTGATAGAAAAATGGACTCTCTAGTTTTGAAGATATACATGATTGAAGTCAACGAGGTTGCTCAAAATACTCTTGTGCAATGTCATATGGGCCTACCACAGGACTATTACGCCAATTAATTGAGTCCCACTAGAACTTCAGCCGGGAACCCTTTGCACCGGCACCTATAATCCATACAGTTTAGTCCCTCTGCTTCAGAATGTCTATTTGAGGTTGAATTGTAAAAGTTATGGCCTCGCAAAAAAGGGGAAATTTACCAAAAAATTCAATTTGAAATACATATTTCTCTTTAAATCTTGATTGCTTTATTCCTTTTAGACATTCTCTTTGCTTGAAACTGCTGTCTAATAAGATCTACTGGTTGTGAGGTGGACAGTGTTCAATTTCATAGCCAAATTGAATTTTGGATAAGGTAAGTATAATCCCATTACATTATCTTAATTGCATAGATTCTCTTACGCATTCTATGGACATGCTCGTGACCGTACATGGCCTCTTCCCGCGGTATCATTACGGCTTCAAAAACGGTTTGTTTGTAAGTTGTATTGTTTAATATGTCCAGTTCATCGCGAGATACGTGAACGCATTTACTGTTTAAAACTTCCCTGAATTCCATAGTATATTAACGTATGAGAAAGGCCCTATGTCTACTATGATACATGTCCTCAAGTTTTTTTTCTCGAAGTTGATATTTTGGTACGATTGTATTTGTTTTAGTGAACATCCTCAGATGGGTTAGGCTGCCAATGATCTGTATGTCTTGAAATAACGATTTTGTAATTGAAATCGGCGACTCCCTGTCTTAATTAAGTCGCCCGCACACACAAAGTTGCCTTTTTATCGGACTCTCTGCCAACTGCCGACTCTCGGACCCTGCTTTCTGGGCTTCTGCAATTGGTAAATCAAATGTGGTCTTGAGAGTCACTTTCTCAGAAATAATGGTCAGATACTTACAAGAGTGAGAGACAGGAAGAGGGAGAGAGAGTCGGAGAGAGAAATGAACTGGTATCTGGTGTCATTAATTGGATATGGTTGTTTATGCCAGGGCATTACTATACACGTCGGGCGTCATTTATATAATACAGCCTGTGGATACGGATTAGAATAATTCCATTAGATCCCAGTCGCGAGTACAATATTGCTCACTGTGATTAATATATTGACCACAAAAGGTCAAGTTCAAAATAATAATTTGAAGGTTCTATAATTAAAAAAATAACAAAATTTTAATTTGCTGTTCATATCTCAGAATTGCCACTCGGACCTTTAAAACCTAAAATTCTGGGAAGTAGCATCTCGGATAGTGCACCTGGTGGTGGTGGTGGTGGGGGGGGGGGGTATTGCAAGTCATGCGACGTTCCAGGAACAAATAATTTATCTCAAGCATAGGAACAAGCTTAATGCAACCCATTTTACGTCAATAACTAGGAATAAGGAATGTACCCCATGTGAAGTACTAGGAAAGGGCAGCGTGTCACGCACTGCACTGGGAACAAGCAATGCACACAATAACTAATAGAGCATGAGAACAAGCAGTGTTCTCCACGTGAGATACTGGGACAAGTACATTATGTGAGGTACTGCTTAAGGGTATTGTCACGATCCCCCGTTTCATGCACGTGACGTAATGTGGCACGTTATGGGAATACGTACTTGTACCCCAGGTGAGACTCTTGGAACAAGCAATGTACACCATGCGAGGTATTGTCCGGGTACTGTCAAGATCCGTATGTCATGCGTGTGACATAGTGACTGGAAACACGTGAAATGTCTCGTGTGACATCCTGGGAACGAGGATACATTTAATGACACGTAATGGGAATTTTGGTGACACAATGTTAAAGGTCCATGGCCCGATCGCTAATAGCCTCGTCCCCAGAAGCTCAGATTTACCGGAAGTGGTCGAAATTTTGGTATCAGTAGAAAGCTACTATTTTTCTCATTTACCCTGTGAAATCTTGGGGCTAAATGATGTTTGGTTTGGGAGTTATGAGCAAAAGTATACTGCAATTTGGTCGACCAATATTAGTTTTACACAGTACTCTATGGGGCTCACAAAATCACGTTTCTAGCGGTCACATCAAAACGGATTGAAATATCGGTGCGAAACTTCACAGATGGGGTTTTTGGGTGAAGGGCATTCTATCAAGATGAAAACTTCATATACTTAAATCGGGACCATCCCCCTTTAAAACAAAAATCCTGATTTTGTGATTACAAATGAACAAATATGATATTATTTCTGTGTTTCATTTTTGGACCATCTCTAACAGAAACGCCAATACATTGCTTACAATTGTGATGAGAAAAATGGAATTTCCCTATTTGCTATATTGGAAAAAACCCTGTGGTGTTTACAAGTTTTTTTTCTGTTTACAGATTTTTCTAGAGACACTTGCAACTGTAAATAGCTAAGATTTTTCCAGGTATGGTGTAAAACGAGGTTGCAAAAAAGGTACTCCCAGTATGTCATGAGTATACTTTCCTATTGGGCAGTGTTAGGATGTGATGTAGTGTGCTAATGGCTATATGTTAATGCATGATGCAACTATAACGACTAATTTTAGCCAAAGTAATAATTGGATAGTATAAAGATTCACGTGAGGAGAAGGGGGTCAGCCATCTTTGAACTGTAGATTGTTGAGTGGTATAGCTACCAGTCTTAAGCACTTAATTTTGTTACCACCTTGGTGAAGGTGAAACAAATATTGTATTCCGGTGTGAAAGCAACTATAGTCCGCCGGGAGCCATAGTCCGGGCTCCATAGACGATAACGGAATAAAGCGTGAAACTAACGTTGCGTGAAGAGTCAACTGCATTGAGTGCCCCATTCCTTACCGTTGTAGCCGGACTGTGAGTACGTCGGACTATAATTACTTCCACATCGGACTGATATCTGCTTAAGTTGCAGAATTTTGTGTCGTAAGTGTTATCTACAGAACTGTTCTAAATAAGGGACTTTCTGAAGAAAACCTCCCACGGACTTCACATTACGGAACTGTAACGGTACGGTACAAGTTACCATTTTGAAATCCTTCCTGTGAAAGCTTGTTAACGTTGACCCTTTGAATCCTGGACACTAGATTAAATTGTTTTTGACATTCCAAATTCTTGAACCAATCGATTTGATCAACAAATAAAATAAAAAGTTTTGTTTACATTAAAATAATTTTCAGTCCAAGGTAAATAGAAACACACCCAGAAATAAGTAAGCCATAACTGATTAGGATCCATTAAAATCTCCATCTATAACAAAATAAATAAAAGGTTGAATTGAAAAACAATTATGCAAATGAACTTGAAAGTATATATCGTCATTAAACTGACAATTCAGATATTGAAAATAGTAAATATAAATAAATTTTGTAGAAATGATCGTGTGGTTTGACACGTGCTCTTCTCATCAATATTATGAAGTCATTTATCTTGACGGAGATGTCAAAAATGACATCAGTTACATAGGCTTAAAAAGTATGGTGTTTTGTGTTGTTTTCCTCAATCTTTGAAAATGAGGAAGTTTACTAAATTCGAGCTGGAAAACCCGCCCTTTTCGAAGTAGTAGGGGCGTTTTATAAATTCTCAACAATTTTGTCGGCCTATTTATTAAATGCTCAATGACACATAATTCATTTATAAGAGTTCATCTATACTTGGTTGTGAAGATGATTACACAATACTGCAACCGTCTTCCATTAGTAGATATCGTAGGCCTAATTCAACTACTACTAGTACCATAACATTTATTTGTCTTCAATGGACATAACAGTTGAAACATTTCAGGGGCGGATCCAGGAATTCTCAATAGGGGGGCCCGGGCCCCGTCCTATGTCGCTTTTAAAATTTTCCTCCGTGCTCGCTTCGCTCGCCGGGTATACCACATTTTTTTTTCACTCGTTCGAAATTCGGAAGGGGGGGGGGTAGAGGGCCGACGCCTAAAAATTTTCAAGCACCAATGGAGCACCAAACATCTCAACAAAGAAGATTACCCCCCTACTCTTCAAGAATTTTCAAACCGCTGAATATCAATCGTGTCTACCCGGCGAGCGGAGCGAGCTCGCAAAATTATTAAACAATTGTGTCGCCAAGGGCTCCCACAAAAGGTCATTTTCCTAGATATACCGGGCCCCCCCCCCCCCCGCGCCCTGTGCGGCAAAAGCACTTTTCTACATCTACAAGGCGCTCGGCGCCCTTGGTTTGCAAAATATGGGGGGGGGTCGCGGCGGCAAGGTCCGATGTGCGCTCCACCTTAATCCGGTGATGTGTCTGACGTATGTACACATCATAACTCACCAACTTTTAATTTGATACACGAAACTGCATGCGATCTAAGGATAACCTGATCTGTCGTATATTTCGAGTCATCATTATTATTTTGTGTGGATATAAACCGCTGTAGGCCCTTTCTTCAACGAACGCGATACAGCGATTTTATGTATACCACAATAACTCCGTCGCCCACGCATTTCCATATAATCGCGCGAATCAAATAGGCCTATGCATCTTCTCATACAACAACGGCCTTTTGGAGAGTTTACCTTACAGCCTTAGCATCATCCATGTTCGGCGATTATGTACGTCGGCATCCGCTTAGATGCTTTTAAGCAACCGCGATCACTCAAACACTCTCGCAATTTCGAGAGTATGTCCTTAAAACAATATTCCTTTTCATGTAAGTGGTTTTGAAAAGGGGCCCTCTGAGTCATGCAAGTGAGATACCGTGGTCAAACCCAAGGGTCCCTTATGACATTGCAGTGTAATACACAAGTCGATATTTGTGTTTTCCCTGGTCGCCGGTTGTTGTGTGCAGTCAAAGGCTCAAGTGTTGAATGGTCAGTGGGTGCCATCTACAATATGTCATTGTGTGCTCATACGATTTTGTGTTTTCAATATTTAGGTCAAATGAGGCAGGTATGCTGTACGGTGTACGAGAGCTGGGAGTTAAGCGTGCGCTGTCCTAGATTGCACGAAAATACGGAATAAACCGTGCCTTGGAGATGATGTTACATATGACCACTACCTCTACACCTGGTAGCGGGTCTGAGTCCCGAATGAAACAACCGGAAGTTGCTTTTTTGCCCTTCTCAACGTGCGGGAAATAATGCATACGACCTCCGGTGCCCTATTCCACACATTTTTTCTATTGTTTATACAAAATTCCTTTAATTTTGACAATAAATTGAAGCCATATAGAAGGGCAAAATGGCCAACTATCCTGTAAGTTTCAATCGGAAGATTGAAAAAAAAAACCTTGTGACTAAATCATGTTCGCATCGCCTAGAGTAAAGTGCCGATCACAAATGATTGCGTGCAGTACACTGAGAACACAATAGATAGACAGATTAAAGTGCCGACACAAATGATGCGTGCAGCACACAATAGAGAACACACTAGACATAGGCAGATTAAAGTGCCGACACAAATGATGCGTGCAGTACACAATAGAGAACACAATAGAATAGGCAGATTAAAGTGCCGACACAAATGATGCGTGCAGTAGCACAATAGCGCACACAATAGATCGCACAACTGTGTTGAATGAGCCTTATTTTACGCAGTGCGTTCGTAGTCTCATGCTGAGTGCATAGATCGAATAAAATTAGATCTGACGCAGTTAACCATTCCGATTATTTTAAATCAAGGGGATTTACAATTTGTATAGGTAACACTGAGCTTAAAGCGGCACATTTTCACAAAATAAGAAATTCTTTAAAATTTCCAAAAGTAATTTTTGATGCCATAATATTATGGATACATTTTACACATAAAATAACATACTCAAAAAACAGATAGGGACGTTAATAAGAGGTAGAGACATCCAGGTAATTTGTAGGCTAACTTTTAAGTTTTCCATAACTTTATTCACTAAATGTGTTTATTACATGAATATCATAGACTCGTACTCATTGATATTAAAACCACAAAGGTAACAGACCGGTCAAACAGGGTTCATGCCGTGGGAAACATGCATACGGCGTGCGTTTTCTTGTGTTAAACGCCATTCCCGTCGTCTGCTGAATTAATGTCGCCGGCGACATTAATTATAAAATAGTCCTGTTTACCCATAAGGACGCTGATTTGGTCTTAATCATTTCAGGTGATGGCTAATGTATATAAAAGCTTTACAACCATGCAAAATATCTTCAAATGTGCCAGTGTGTCTTTAAAGGTGCAACGAGAGATTTCAAATAACTGGTGTCCTTAAAGTGACAGGATGAGATTATTTTAGGATACGAATTTCTCTCAATTGCACAGGATCGATGGTAGACCACTACCAAGAACGTTCCGAAGGTTTATTGGAACAACAAGTACAAAAGAAAACAGCAAACCTTGTTTGAACTTGCCTGCTATCGTAATTGTCCCCATAGGACACCGTGCTTTGACTTTCGTCGTGCACGATGAAAGTACTAATCTCCTATTATTTACAAAAGACGCGTATTCGGCTTATTCAACTTGTCAGTGGTGTTCTAATACATTGGAAGCATTCCAATTGCAAAAAACCGGTTCGAAAGAAATTGGGGGCGCTTCTTTCTGGAAATCTCCTCATGTCCTTTTTAAAAATGTGCTTATTTGGCATGGTGTAAAAGCTTTCTATCCAAAATACCCTCATCGAAAGGATTAAGCTGAGACACTGTTTCTTTATAAACAAGTGTGGAAATCCTAATTTTGCACTGGTAGGTTTTTTTTCTGGCCCTGTTTTATTGCAATGTATGTCCCACAAAGATTTGGAGTAGGTTGTCATCTCATTTCCTGAGACCTTTAACACTTTGTATTTTACGAAACTGCTGACTTAGGTCCTCAGTTTTGCTCGCTAATTGTTCACATCATGCGTCAACAGGTGTAAACTGGGAATAGGACAGCCGTGTCCTTGAAATGAACATAGGGTTACAATGCATAACAACCAGGGGGTGAAGCCCATTCAAAACCAGTCGCCGTGCAATGGGCGCTGACATTTTGAATATTGCACGGAATATTATTTAGTTTGGTGCTTGTACCACCCATAATGTCAATTCGATACAAACAATCCGCCCAAAATATCAGTTGTTGGATGTTGGTGCTATTGGGTGGTTAAATTTTGTCCTACCCATGGCCACACACGAATGAAATGACCGTCAGTCGTCTTGATTTAAATAAACCGCCTCAATGAATACAATCTTTTCACCTAAGACGCGCTTGCATTATGAAAAAAAGAGTATCTGAGCAAATGATCCTGGTGCACTATTATGACACCTGGCCACCTCTAACACAACATCAATTTGTATCACTACCGATTATTGTATTGCAAAGCGGCACCCACAGTATGTGGAAGAAGCGGAGGCAGCCATTGCTTTCTATTGTTGGTACTCTATGTTTTCTTGTGGTCGGCAAACATGCGAGACGATGAATTTCTAAAGATTACGTAACGTTTTGCCTCTCTATATATAGAACCTCTTTGATAACAACGCTGTGTGACAATGATGTGTTCTTTTTCACGCTCATGTAGGATGTTGAAATATTAATTTTACACTTTTCCAGATGTGGAACAGCGATTCGATTATAAGACCGTAGGCCTATTCAATAGCCAGCCATGTTGGTGGACAAATTAGACGCATTCCAGTACTACAATACATTCACCTGTCAATGATCCCTGTGCAATCGGTAAACATGGATCGATTGACATTTGATTGTATTGTAGTCCTGGAATGTATGCATCTTGTTCCCAACATGGCTGGTGACTGACGTCATATTGATTACGGTCTATACCTGTTAAAAGTTTATCATTCCATCTAACTGGAAATATATATGAGCACACTGAAAAATATTAATATTTCTCTGGGTGTCCATTTGCGCGGAAAATTCAAAACTCGGGCAAAACTCGTGTTTTGTTAACTACAGCAAACCACGATGCAGTCCACGTTATGGAACAATGTTTCGTCGTATAAGTGAAACAAAGTCCGTATACTCTATTTCATGATTTTTCAGGAGACAATTTCTTTCATTAGTAAGTTTTTGAAAAAAAAAAACCCGACTATTGCACAGGGTGAATTAATTTGTTTTGATATATTATGAAAAGTTCATTTTCCCACTTAGGCCCTACGTCGACTACGAAGTAATTAACTTATTAAGGTGCGTAACTACATGCGGGTAAATATATATACATAATACACACACACACACATAGATTAAGGAGCAATGTAAAGTCTAAAATGGAGATGGATTAGGTGACGTTCATCTTACCATTAATTTCTACAAAATTGTTTCAAGGAGGTGATTATTATCACCTCCTTTCATCAGGGAATTTTGAGATATATATAATACATACATACATACATACATCGTGGCTGCATTTTTATATGTTATTTAGGTTAAGATTTGGTAAAAAAATATAAAGGGTTTCAAAATAATTTATACCTAAATTATTTCTTTCATTTATACATCTTCTTAAAACCATTAACTTACCAAAATAAAACTATAGTCCAGCGGTAGAACATAGGCCTTGCAAAGTAGTCTACACGAAAGTTCGATGACTTCCTACGCAAGAATTACCCGCTAATTCCAAATCTTGATGATGCAACTTCGGCATCCTTGAGATATGGAAGGGGGTAAAATAACAGGGGTCAAATTTGAAAACGTTTCACATGGGATTAAACGGTACATATACAGGTTCATATGGTTCTAAGAATTAAGATTGTGTTGTTCTTCTGGATAAGTACTTTTAACAAAGTAGGCTTAAATTGTTCAAGGTCACTCTGGGGTACAAAAAATTTATATGCACTGATTTCTCTCAAAATGTGCTTAAATTCTGTAGATAAAACTGTAAAATAATGTAATTTGTTTGACATTGGAGATATAGGAAACTATAATCTTTTTAATCCTTAGAACCAGAGAACCAGATGAACATGTCTATGTAACTTTTAAACTCGTGTGAAACATAAAAATTTCCCCCGTTAATTTACCTACCTTCCCTATCTCAAAATGCTCAAGGAAGACAAAATTGCAAAATCTAGATTTGAAATCAGCAGGTCAATGTTGCCCAGAAACCATCAAAACATTTTGTGCAGACTCTTTTTCAAGGTCATATGGGCCTACCGACGGACGAAAGGGAGTATCTTTAATTTGCTGGAGAAAGTAGAGAGTTAAGGTGCATTCATACTTCATCGGCAGACGTCTGCAGACGCTAGCCGTTTGAACATGCTTTTACACAACGCGTATGTCCATGCATCCAGCTCGCAAAAGCATGTTCGAAAGAGTAGCGTCGGCCGACGCTATTCCGATGACGTATGAACCCAGTCGTTCCTGAAAGTAATATTTTATTATATTTACCAAGAAATAATGAAATCTCGCCATCATTCGCAAACGAAGAGTGCCTAAAATCATGTGAACTTAATCTTACAGAACTGTAGAAAGAATATCAAGAAAAAAAAATCTGTCGAGCACATATTGAAAGTTCCGGCAAAATGTGGAATTTTCGATCATAACTGTGGCCTAATTGTCGCCTATTTTGACTATCACCAAAGAGGCGGGCCTCGTAACAGTGCGAATTGATATGGAATAATTAGGCGCTAGACAACGCAAGATTACGCAGTGTAATATAATTATGCGTGGCACGCGCGTTTCTGTGCAAACGCTAGAGTACAGTTGGTTTACTTTTACGCGCTGAACGATATCAACCGAATAACTTCCGCCTATTTTGGTGTAATAAAAAAATAGTAGTCTCATCGCTATTTTTCAAATAGGCACCGTAGTAATTATAGTAAAAAAAAGTTCAGACAGAAAGATGAGAATCTTGATGCTACAGTATTGAGTGGAAGACGGATTCTAAGTTATGTCATATCGTATCGGTAATAGATTAAAGGAGATTTTTTTTTACTGGTTTTACATAGCAATGCAACACAACCGACAATCAAAATTACTGTCAAATTTAAGAAAAAAAGGTTGAATGTGTATCTTGTTATGGATGAACATTGTTTCATACAAAAGAATTCCGAGGTGCTAGCGATTTGCAGTTTGCCGAAAGGATCAGGTGGTCGAAAGCTAGGATAGGTGGTTCGAAAGCTAGGATAGTTTAAAATACCAATGTTTTCGAGACCAAAAGTACGACAATACCTGAAGTCGGAACTCGTAGGATGTTAATGTCATACTTTGTAATTGGCTTACCTTAAAAATTCTTAGCCCTAGTTTCACTTTCCCAAGTAAAAAAACATTTCATTTGCTTAAGACTTGTAGGCTAAGAGTAATTAATAAATAACAATTAAAGGGGAAATTCTGGGAACAAGCTGACATGTCAGAATTGGTGCGAAAGGTTTCTAGAATATATACTAAAGTCCCCAAAAATCCTCTTTGTCCATTATCAGAACTAAAGGGGGAAAAGTTTGGTACAGGGTAAAATTTACGAAAATTTCAATTGTCCCCTAAATATGTGTTCCAAACATTTTTGTCCATGTCCAAGGATTAAAAACAGGTATAGTTTTGCCCTATCTATGGCTTGTAGTTCAATAACTATATGGTACAAAAGGCCAAGGTCATCCTGGTGTAAATTTTCAGAATGGTCTGATTCTTCCTGAAGATGTGTCAATTCTTCATCTAGTTTGGCATGAACACCCAATGAATAATTAAACCGGTGATGGTCATTACTTGCAACATTACAGGGCCAAGTTGTGATGGGGTTCTACAGGCTCTATGGGGGTCACTGCTTTCTGCTCTTATATGTCAATATTGAATCCATGTAGGTGATTTGAATGAACATTTCTGTTTAATATGACTCTACGAGCAATTTGAATCTGGTTTAATGAAATTTGGATCATTTTGAAATATTTACCCCCAGGATAACCTATTAAGATAGGTCTGTAGTACTTAACACAGGTTGTAGATAGGGCAAACTTACCTTTTATGAATCCTTGGGACATGACAAACATTGGAACACATTTAAGGACATTCTGAATATTTTGTAATTTTAACCCCTGTAGACACTTTGCCCCCTTATTTCTGAAAAAGCACAAAGAGGATTTTAGGGGACTTTTATTATGTGATTCTAAGACACATTTCTGCACCAATCCTGACATTTTCAGCTTGTTCCAAGAAATTTCCACGTTAAACCTAAAATTCTTGGCCTATTGACTTGATAACAGCACGAAAGCCAGCTGCTAACTTAAAATGGTCATGTCATTTTATTTTGTGGGATCTTTACATGCATGACTTGTCTGCAATTAAAGGTCAGAGACTGCCTCAGCAAAGGAAAATTCCCTCCATTACGAATTCCAGATGTTAAACAATAACTATGCATCTGTTGAAAATACCTTGTACAAACTTCGCAGAGAAACAAGAAAGGAAGTTCCCCAAACAATTAGCTTTACGTCGACGCAAAGTGCGCCGAGTGCCCCGCTGAATAACAATCCAATCCACGGCTTCAGAATCTAGAGCTGTCCAATTATACGAAATTTTTGGGCGTCAACTTTCATTACTGAGAGTTTGGCACTCATGTGAGTCGGATGTTGGCACGGGTGTATTGCCTTATTCGGCGCATCAAAAACCGTCGATTTACCGCCAAATTTACTTACAGGGTGCGAAAAAGAAGCTTACTAGGAAAATATCGCACATATCGTGGGTCAACCGATCAGAGAACGGGTTGTCTGAGCGTTATTCCATTGTGCCTAACAGAACTAGGGCTTAATTCGGAGCCCAGCCAGTGACAATATCACCTGCTACATATTAGGATTGATGGTATAAATCTATCGTTACCTATATAATGAAAATATCCCAAATATGACGTACATATGGTTTGCATGGTCATTGGAGTATTCCTTGCGAAGAAACATCATTTTCACGCTTAACTTTCGAAGCTGTAGACTATTTAATGAAGCCGCCACGTTTATTATTTACGCTATCAATTTACCACAAGCCATGTTTAGTCTTTCCCCACCAATTGAACGATGATCGGTGGTTAGTCAAGTTCGGGCCTGTATGAAAGACTAATCGCGTTGACTTTTAACATTGAAATTAAAAACACATGTTTAATTTACGTTTTCCTTGAAAATATTAAATTTATCAAAATTGGCATACATTTGTGCCTAATTGTTTATACACTGAGCCTGGATTTTAAATATAGTTTTAAAATAGAATTAGGAAACTCTACATCATACAACGAAGCGCTACTCGGTACTTGAAATGTCGTAGAATTGCTGAACCGCGCCATAGTGGTTTCGAACATGGATTGGAAACATGGGTTTCGTAATTGAAGCACTGCATGATGGCCATATTGGTCATCCAAAAAGGAGCCCAAGCAGGTGGTTTAGCCGGTCATTTATACAAATTGTGTTCTCATTGCATGTGGATAAGCGACATAACAGACTACAGAATCAAGCCTTCAGTGAGCTCTTGTATTTGCGCGTATGGGACTAGGCATGTCTCTAAAACGTGTACCCAGGATACAACTTCTGTTAAACCGGTGTCTCTGGAATGGTATTTTGTTCGGTAGAACAAGATTGCTCGCCCTTGCTCCATTCATCAATATACAATTACTGTTTGTGTAGCCATCCATTGTATGAGATCAGTGGTTACAGTACAGTGCGACTGCGATAAACCTAATATTACGCGACCCTTTTCAAATGTCCACGTTTCATGGATTGTATTAGGCCACTAAACTCTTGTTTCAATCACAAAGATATCTAAACAACACCTCTCTGTAACATTTTTCTCAGTAGCACTGAGTTTTTAAAAAGTGTAGTTTTTTTGCAATAAAATAATTCTAACACTTCGCTCCTATCACTTTGATGTGCTAAACGAGTTAAAGGATGAGCTTGTGGCCAAACTTTGCACGTGATATATGCGCGTAATGGATATATTTTCGCTGGCGTCTGTTTACAATACAAGACAATACAAATGGGCATTTGATATAGCGCCTTCTCAAAACAAGGTCAAAGCGCTTTACAAAATAGCGAGTAATTACTATTTAGTCCTAAAACATGTAATACAACAGTTATTGTAAAAGATGAACCTGAGATAGTACTTACTCAACTATAAATAAAAAAGAAAACAGCTGGACAAATTTAAATAACCCCATCATGTGAGGCAATAACAAAAAACTAATTTAAGCACACGATCACTCTTAGGAAATAGAGAAATTTTAGAGCTTTCTAAAAGTACAATGGCCTTGGAGTGGCTAACATAGATAGGAAAGAGTTCCATAGGCTAGGGGGCCGCATTGCTGAAAGCCCTGTCACCACTGACCTTTTTGTGCGGGAAACAGTGGGGAGCGTCTTGTCATCTGGAGATCGCAATCCTGGCCTGCCCGGATATACAAAGAGAGGTATTCGTACAAGTAAGATGGCATTGTCCGGAAATGCCCTGTAAGTAAGAAGCATAAGCTTAAAGACAATGCGCTCCTAACTGGTAGCCAATGGAGCCTCTTTGAGAGTGGTGTGTGCTGGTGGTCCTTCTATCAGATTGAACAACAGCCTGGCTTCTCTATTCTGCAAAATCTTAAGTTTAGCTCCGATTCTCTGGCCGAACTTCCATACAAAAGTGAATTGGCATAGTCCCATGCGAGAGAAAACAGTGAATCGGACGAAGCATGATGACAACTCTCAAATGTGATAAAGCGGCGGATCCGGTAAAATATTGCAAGGTGGAAGTTAACAGCCTTAATGATGACCTTTACATGTTCAGTCATAGACAGTGTCTGATCAAACACGACACCATGGTTTCTATTGCCGAGGACTGTGGAACATCCACTGTCCGACCCGCTGGTAATAATTTTGAGCGACTTGTGTAATAGATGAACATGCGATGAAAAATTCTTGTCTTTTCATCATTCAATTTGAGGGTTTGTACAGCAGCATCCCATCACTGATTTCATCAATAAAGAGAGTGGTCTTTTGACGATGTTTGGCATCCCATAATTTAGGATAAATGTCAAATGAAAGCTGCACGATCTCAGCATACATGTGGTAAGAAATATTGTGGCTTCCGTATGATTGATGCGATAACAGTAATGTGACATTTGAGAAAAGAGAGGCCCGACCACAGAACCATGAGGAAGACAGAAAGGGAGATATGCTGTTTGAAATTGCATCCCAATGCGACACGAAAAGAGCAGGTTATGCAGGTATAATGCCGAATCCACTGTAAGGCCGTACCTTGAATGAAAGTATCACGTTAACCTATCCAAAGAGAATGGCCATGATCAACAGTATCAACAGCTGCAGAAAGAAAGACGAAAGATCTAGCAGCACCAACAATAGCAACTGCCTTACTGTTGTGAATTGCATTGAGGATACGGTCTTGTCTTGATACGCAAAGAAAGTGCCGTTTCAGTGCTGTGACGTGCTTGTAAGATGACTGAAACTTCTCATTTAAGTCATTTTTCGGACAAGATGATCCCTTTATATGGGGGCACTCGCTATTCTCCATGAACTTAGAAACGCAGCTAATATTTGACACAGGGCGATAGATTTTGAGCAACCTCTTGGCTAGGAAGGCTTTGAGAATGGGTTGTCACGGCAGCTTCCTGGAGCTTAGCTGGGAAAATACCAGTGCGGATAGACTTGTTAATGATCAGTATTAATGGCTCAGCCCAGAGTTGCAACATACTCCTTAAGTAACACCAATGGAATGGTGTTCTAAGGAACTAATTTTGATGGAGTTGGACATAATCACCTTGGTACCTTTCAAACAGTTGCCTGGATTTTTTAAACATGTATTGGAACGGTCTCATCAAAGTATTGTCCGCTTGGATCATTCATGGCCGGTAGTTGGACCTGGATAATTATCAACGTCCCGTCTGATTTTGTATACTGTCGCTGAAAACCCTGGCAAATGAGCTACTTAGTTCCGTAGCTGGCCACAGTTAGGAAGTTGTTTCGATATTGCAGGCGGCCGTTGTAAAAATATACCACAGGGATCTAAACATGGTAGGTTCCATGATCGTTGTACAAGTTGGGAAATTAGGTCGCGAATAAATCGGCTCGATTTTTCGCAAGGAATCCTCCACTGGCCATAACAAACCATCTGGTACGTTTTATTAGGGATATTCACTATATATATATTGTACCGATAGATATACCAATAAATCGCTTGAAGTGTAGACACGATAAAAATATAAGTGAAGGAAACTTCTAATGCAAATCTTGGCCATCGCTGGGGTAGGTCCGTGAGGAATTTGCACTCGGACATCCACCAAACAACCTATTTTTTCAACAGTATAGATGTATCCAATATAAGCAGCCCTTTGTTCCATTGGGGGCCAATGCTTCCCATTGCCCCGAGTACAATACCTGCACCTGGCAGTGAATCCAAAAATTTGACTCGAAAATGTCCAGTGGCCTATTACCAGGTGGACAAGCCAGATTTTTATGGGAAAATCAATGGGTATTCTAGGGTCTACAAATGCCTCACCGTTCGCCTCAACTTCTACGGATTATGCTTTCTGAGAATTAAACATGTAGTAAAAGTTACGGAAAAAAACATCGGATTATAGGGTCAAGACTAGTAATGTAAGGTATTTTGTACAGGACTCTAGAAGAGTACTTTAAGAGTCAAATAAAAGAAATGCAATAATGGGAAACAAAATCATTGTATACGTAAACCAGTCTACTTTTTTTTGAAATCCAAAGCATTTTTATCACCTATAGTGCCATATTTCCCGAATGACAACGGCTGTAAAAGCACTATCGTAGAGGCCCCAGTCGATCCTGTGTTGTACTTGGGCTTAATATTACAATGCTTATGCGTTTCTGTTTTAAACTTGACACCAGATTTTACGGAATATAACCCACGTTCAACCATTAGCTTTATCATTCCACTTGTTCTTTTAAAACAATTTTTTTTCCGGCAAGCTTTCATTTTTATTTAGACGTATTATCCTTAAAAATGTTTTATAAAGTGAAGGGGCGGGAGAGTGAATGAAAACAAGGAGAGAGAACAGGAGAGCAGAAGAAGGAAAGAACGCACGCACACAATTTCATGAAGTTTATATAAAAATATCTTTTATTTCAAAACCTGCACCAGTGGAGTTGTGTACTTTTACAAGGGCAGTGCCCGATTTTTTTTCCCATCAATCCAAGTACACACATACATAATACGCAAGAGTGACAGGCCACAGGTACTGACGTACTTCCATTTCAATCAAAATCTAAAAATTAAGGGGTTAAAATCAAATGATATTTGATGCAAGTAACAGTGGTGCTGTAGTATTGACTTTCTGTGGGGCATTCTCAGCTGTAGTTAGTTCGGCTACGTAAATGATACAAGGTCGCATCCACGGAATGAAGAAAAAAATCATCACGAATGGAAGGTAGGGTATCCTTCCCCACTCTCCTACCCCTCAATTCACCCCACAGGAACAGGAGGTGGTAACAGTGGCGTACCGAGCACACACTCAGTGTAATTAGATGTTCAATTAACAATGGGCATTGGTCGACCATGGATTTTATACAATGCGTCTCGCATAAAAATACCCCAATTGCACGGTGGTCACTTGAAATTGACTCTAAAACAAAGTAGGAATTGTTTTGCTTTTCTAAAACTTTTTGATAGTCTAAAGTGATATTAATAATATAAATATTAAGTAAAATTTTAATAAAAAACCAGCGATAGATAATTTGTTTGATTTCGTGATTGCTTGATTGGCCTTATTACGATGGAATGGTCTCCTTTCGTATCTGGTTTATCATTGATAGTGAATTTCAAATCTAAATTTAAATGCTTCCCTCACCTTGCAGTGGATTTGCTCGCCATTTATGTAGATAAATTGTCTGCTTTTTCTGTAAGCAGCATTATCGCCCACTGCTAATACTTTCGTATTCTAAAAACCGTTGAAAGTAATCCATTTGAAAGGATTTCAGTTATATGCAGCCATCTTTTAGTAGTGGTAATCTCTTTCGACCCCCGACTTAACATATGAACCCCAATTGCTTGATACTAATGTACATATGAACCGATTTCCTCAAATACAATGTCTATATCGATGTCGAATTTCCTCTCACCCTTATGCAACACCAGAAATTATCTATACCTTTTTTTGAAATAGTCAAGCCAAATATTTCACTTTTGCGGCTAACATCATGATCAATGACAGGTCAAAACATTTAAACTTTGGGGGCCCGTCAGTGATGCTAGGTTTTGTTTTACAATAATACAATTCTGAGGTCTGGTGAGAAGTACCCCGCAAACGGACAAAAACAGGTTATCAGAAGAGTTTAATCAAGGTTTGAGAGGGAATATTATAAAAACGTTTTATGTCGGGGTCTTAAAAATCTTTAGGGCGGCTCAAAACCCAACCGCGGCCACCCCCCCCCCGCCCCCCCCACCCGGGACCAGTGGTGGCCAGTAAATCAAGCGACAGCGAGACTTGAAAGGGTAGGAAGTGGTAGAACGTTTGAAATTGGGAGGGTTATGCCGGGTTAAACAAAAATCGTGACCATTTAATCCCAGATTAATCGCTTGTTAATTTTAATCCTGTTGAGTGTCAAAAATGTTAATGTCTCTCTATACTTGTTAGCACACGATGTATTTGCATTTAGAACGACACTTTTTTACAGTTAAGTACTCGGGTGTTTCCGTAAGGTGAACCACTTCTTTCTGACACATTTATGAGTTCGGAAACCTTAACGGAATAAACCACACGGTTTATGTGGTTTACAATAAAAACAAAATCAGAATACACAGCCACAGCCATGCAAATATCTGCATAAACTTTATAGCGCCTGCGCGCACGATATCAGTCCACTCGGTAAACGTAAAACATCCAGTTTGGCCTCTTCAGATATTATTGATTATGTGGATACAAAATGCCTCCTCTCCCGAACAGTGGGCTGTGTCCAAACACGTTGTTTAAGTCTCGCGGTCGCTTGGGTTTTACTATAAATAATAGCGGTTGAACAGTTTGATGGTTAAGATAGAACAAAAGAAACCATGCAGTTCCAACCCGAAAGAACCGGGCGGAACGACGGGCGCACGCTACTGACGCGACTTGACTTCCCCAAATAATGACCACACATGACGACGGCCACAGTGCATGATTGACAGGTGCACAGAATTCGTCTCCACGCCCATGGTACTACATGCAAAAACAATTCCCCACCCCCAAAAAAAAATGGCCACAACCATTGGCATCGAAGTACATAAATCAAATGAGATTTCAAACTTACGACTTACGTAATAAGTACGAGCGGGTAATGACTGGATTGTTCACAATAGAAGGTGAAATTTAATTTCTCAAAACTCATGTACAAAACGCCATAGAAGAGAGCAGTTCTCTTCTTCATAAGGGAGCGTGGCCTTAATTGGGAAAATATAAAATCACCGAGGCAAAAATGCGCAATTAAAAACTGTTTGTTTGCCAGTGGTGTGGGACGGGTGAGCAACTGGTTGTTGAGTTTTGAAGTCATCCCTTATATGAACATTTTAGGCAAAAGTCACAACTTTACAGACATCAGCAAAACGTTGATAGAGTTTGAAGGTTTCCAAGAAACGTTTTTCCAAGTTTTTTTGCGAATATAAACAATACCCATAAAGTTTAATGATCATATATTTGTAAACAAAGAACCGAATAATTACGTAATGCGTAATGAAGATGGCTCTGATAAATGTGGTTTAATTTTATTGAAAATATGCAAATGAGCTCATTAATATTCATAACCTGTCCAAAAGATACACAACACCTGACTCCATCATGTTCTATTCACTGTGCCACGTTTGACGTTTATTGACGATTTGGTTTAGTCAGTAGAGTGGGTTAATGAATTTTCTTCCACCCGTTTAGACACCCATCCAGGCATCCATCTGCATGATCACATAGATCCTCCACAACATGCTGTGGGGGCCAAAAATGAAATGCGCACCGCCCACTACAAAAAATTTTTTTTGCCTAACACAATATGTTTTTGAATGTTTATCACATCGATCTTGTGAAAAATTAAGGCTGGCAAACAATACAAAATCTTTATCGCTGCCTTGTTAAAGGGGCATTCTGTGATCCTCAGCCTCGTCTTGATATATTTCTATATCATCTAAACCATTTGCCTAAGTACAGTCACAGTGTGTGTGTGTGGGGGGGTGTGTGTGGGGTGTGTGTGTGTGTGTGTGTGTGTGTGTGTGTGTGTGTGTGTGTGTGCATGCCTAATCTATTTGCACCTGAAGAAATTCATAATTTTACATTTTTATCTTGCTGGTTTATTTCTTAAAGAATTTTTTCCATTCAACTTATTCTAAAACTCTCTAGAGTTTTTGAGGGCAAACAATAAGCAAATCCATGGATAAAAGACTAGATTAGAGTAACTACCATTAACACTTACTGTAGAAATCTAAATTGTGCTATCACAGTTGTCAAGATGATCACTCATGTATTTTTACACTTTAGTCTCTTTGTACTTCGCACATCTCAGGCGTGGTAACATGACATTCATTGGGCTATATAGGACAAAACCACTGTAGCCTGATTGAATACAATTAGCTTTGGCATATGGCAAGACAATATTAACACTAACAAGATAACCTATATACTATGCAGGATAGTAGGGCAACACTAACATTATGCTAGATTATACGCTCAATAGAAAAACAATTCAAATGGGCCCATATGCACTCTGCATTTCATTCAGTTGTAAATAGCATGGACTTGAAAATCTCAACACAAACAGAGAACTTCAGAAGTGATGTTAATTTGCCATCTATGCCAGTGACTGAAATCTTAATTAAACAAGAAGGAGACAATTATTTGGACTTATGTGTGATATTTGGGTCACGTAACATCAGACAAAGAGTTGTTTGTTAGTTATCTATCATTACATTAAGACTATCTTGCTTTGCTTACAGGATTTCTTTTAGATTTTCGTAATGAATTTTAAAAAAATTGAATAAAACCTAAATGCTTCTACTCTAATAATGACAATAACGTTCTTCAGTTGTCAAGAACAGCAAACACAATGCAATATAGCTTTTGCACAATGCAAGCCCAAACATTGCAAATGCATTCTAGTGGTAATGCAAGATAGCCCAAATATTGGGAAGACTGTCTATATTGCAAGATACCCTTCACTTAATGCACAGTAACGCATTTATTACAAAGACAGTAAAAAAATATTGCAAAATAGCCTCAACACTATACAAGATATCCCAAAACAATTCAAAGGTGGTCCAGATAAAATGTAATACAGCCTTCACCAAATGCACTATCGCCATAACAACTGCAAAGACATTCCAAACATACTGCAAGATTTGACAGAATGCAAGATTGTCTAAACTTGGCAGAAGGAATTATAATGCAATATAACCAATAATTACTAAGTCCCCAAAAAGTGCTGATATCCTTTCACAATGCAAGATACTACCACCTTGCAAACAAATGCAACAACCCCTTCCCACAATGCAGGGAAGATGTCCAAATAGAGAAGGACTCCAAATGATATGGCAAGATAACCACATATAACTAAGACAGTCCAAACACAGTGTAAGATGTCCTTCCAAACAATGCAAGATAACAAAGCCATTGCAACATATTGCAAGACAACCTTGACAACAATGCCAGGAAAGCCCACCATGGCAAAGGATCCAAAAGATATGTCAAGATAACCCAAATATTACCAAGAGTCCAAACACAATGCAATTAACCTTAATACAAGGACGATAACAAAGTCATGGCAAGACACTGCAAAACACAATGCAATCTAACCTTAATACAATGGACGATAACAAAGTCTTCAAAGACACTGCAACATAAGTAAGAGAGAGCCTTGGACTAATGCAGATACCCAAAACATTACAAAAGGAACCAAATATAATGCAAGATAACCCAATATTACTAAAACAGTCTCAACACACATGCAAACTAACAAAACCCTTGCAACATAATACAAAATAGCTTTTGACAAAATGCAAGATAGCCAAAACATTGTAAAGACATTCAATATATACTGCAAGATAGCCGTCATTTAATACAAGATACCAAGATATTACAATCCATCCAAACGTAAGGTATTTTTGTTCTACTTTGTATTTTGTCAACACTCTTTAATTAGAATGGTGTTATCATTGTTAATACGTACACTGCCACTGCTGCATTCCCTGGTGGACCATGCCCTCGGGATATTGAAGATGTTGAAATCACCATGGTTTTCAGCCTTCTAGTTAACAACTTGACTTTGGCCTCAGTATGATTCTCTGTATTAAAGTGTTAAATGGTTTAACCATCTTCTCACGGGAACAAAGTGTTCTCTTGGACCAACCTGCCCACAATTGACCCAAGGAGAATAAAATTAGCTATGTATTCAGTTGAAAATAAATAAGTCCCCCCTGCCAAAGGAACCTTTTCTGGAAAAGTTACGCTCCTTAACCTGTTGCAAAATGTGATGTTCCTGCAATGTTACAACATTAATGTGCAAAAAAAATCACACAATAGTTATCTACTCCTTGAAATTACGTCATTTATAAAATTTGATGCGAATTTAAAATGGTACTTTCGTACATAGGATTTAACAATCGAGAAAATCCCGGACGGAGAAGTACCAACATGACCTATAGTACGACACAGGAATACTACAGACACTTGATTTAGATAGCTATTGTCATCTTCTTCATTGGTACCAAAACGAGGTAACAACATGCCTAGAATACGTCAGAACTGACGTTATAAAGTTCCCATTTCGCACAACTTCCCTCTTCCATAGTAACATAGTGTAGAATAGGGGAAATGTTTTTTTTCATTTGTCACCACAATGTTTGAATATCCCTTTCCACACCGTTTTTTTGCATCTCTTCTGATGGGATATGAACTCCAAAAAAAAAAAAGATTTAACTCAGAGAGTTTTGTACTACTTTTGTGAGTCGGAAATTGCGAAATGATCGCAATTTTTTCTACCCTATAGCCAGTATTTTTTATACTTTCCTTCCTCAACTTCTGCCGTCTAGTGACTCATCATGGGAAGTTGTACCAATGGAAAGAAGACACTCTAAGCTATCCCGTGATACCAAATTTTATGGGAATCGAATTTCATAGGGCAAAAAGAATCTTAAAAAAAATCTTTAAAACTTGATTTTCTCACTTTTAAAGCCCTATGCAAAAAAGTGCCACTTTTTTTATTGTCATCAAATTTAATAAATGATAGTCGTTTCAGGGAGAAGGAACAACTGCTGTGTGAAACTTTGTTTTGGCCCCATTAAATGTGTAACAGTTCCGTGTATTTTAAATTTTTGTAACGTTAAGGGGAGCCTAACTTGTCTAGAAAATGCACATTGTCAGGGGGGACTTAATTTTTTGAACTGTATATGAATAGCAAATCCAATTTTTTATGGTACCTTTTTAACAATCCAGCAAGTAAGTCGACAACGATTTGCACCAGTTTCTTCTTTGAACCTAAACATCAAGATTAGTTGAACACCTCACGATTGTGGTAATTTGAGAGATTGAAACCATGCTCCCCTAATGTATTCCTATCTGCCTTACATATGCAAACCATCCAATATGAAAGTGGGGCACGTGTGGTCTGGTGGATTTGACACTCGTCCCGCACTCTAAAGGTTGTTGGGTTCTGAGTCCCACTGCGGCCAACCGTGTTGTGCCCTTGAGGAAGGCGCTTACCTCAATTTCCCTCCACTCCACCAGGGTATAATGGGTACCAGTTTATTCAATACTGGGAAGTAACAGACGCGTTGCCGGAGGAGTGGCGACCCCCCACAGCAAAATTAATATGGAGGAGTCTGGCCTAACAGTCGAACCTAAGGAAAGAAAGATGGGCACTCCGCGCACTTGAGCTTTCTCGCACGACAATTTCTTACTTTTTTATGAAGTACCCTAGCTATACTGCTTTGTTTGTTG